>JANHFP010005325.1:59409-71259 GCA_032468135.1 Calamaria suluensis
GTACATTACATACAAGGAAATTGAATTCTAATTGTCCAAAATTAATGTATGGTTCATGATAATGAATACAGTTTGAGTCATTGTAGTTTGGTGGGCATTTGTTCATATGAACAAATTACTGTACTGATGACTCTGGAAATATTTTTTGTCCTCCATGTTTGAAGTGTGGTATTTTGTTCTTGTTTTTCAGTTGCTAAGACGTGTCTGTTTCTTTGCGACTCAATGGGCCATTGCACAAAACCAGCAAAATCCATAAACGTGATAGGCTAGGATAAAATACTTTGGATTTTAAATCCCATCAGCATCTCTAGTATGTCTAGCAGTAAGGGATTATGAAAGTGATTGCCTAAAACATCTGGAAGGCACCTGTCCCTATAATAAATCACACTATGAAAATGTTTGGATATAGCAAGTGTTGGCATTTATTTTGTTTTGTTCATTCATTAAAGCATTAATGAAATATACTAAAATATTAAATATATATTAGCAGTGTAAATCATTTCATTTCATACATGACACACTTTGAAAAAGATCACACTATATCAATATGGTTTATAAAGAAATATAAATGAAACTGAAATAGGAGTAGTTCCTAATTAGATAAGCAGATACAAGACATTTAAAATGGCAAGTAATGTTTAATTAGGAGCTATAGTGTCCTGAACTTATTTTCATCAGCAAAGCTGTAGTAACAGCATTGCTTATGATTAAATTTTTTAAAATTTATCCTGTGCTGCCAGTACAGTAGCAGTAGCAGTAGTAGTAGTAGTAGTAGTGATATTCAAAATGGAGTTCCTTCCAGATACGCAATATTTCAAAAATAATAAAACCATTTAAGATAATTAATAAAGCAGTAACCAATCTTAAAATATAACTAAGAGAAGATATACTTACTTCCATTATCACTGCTTCTTCAAATGACTTCTTAGTGCATTTTGTCTTTATGACATTAAGATGATATAAATTTCTCTCTTATCTTTTCACAGTAAAGAGCATTGTAAGTTAAAGAGAAAGAATTGAATGAAAGACAGCTTCATTCAATTGTTTCTAAACATTCTTACTCTGACATTGTAGTTGGGCAGTGAGTTTTGCACAGTGTTTTCCATATAATAACTGAAATAATATGTGGTGCATATGTATTTATATTTATAGTAATAATTTATTAGATATAAATCCTACTTTATTTATTCAACTCAAGACAGTATTCACAATGCTTCCTTTTTCCTGACAAACAACATCTCTGTGAAGTATGTGGAGCTAAGAATGATTGGCCACATGTCATGCTGACATTTATATATTTATATATCATTTCTAACTTTCATGCTTGTTGTTAAAACAATCCCAAAATGCAGTACAATAAAAGTTATGGGGTTAATAGTTTCTTACCTTTAACTGTAGGCTTATAAAAGATTGGCATGGTCAGAGTAAGTATGCTATTTAATTCTGCATGCTAAAGATATCACTGCTCTACAACAGGTAGATATTTGCTAGAAACAGAATGCAGGATTGTAGGATTTGAAGTAGTTCTTAAAAATTTAAGTAGGGAATAGATGGCAGCTTGAATAATTTTATAGAAACAGTGTAGTACAAAACATAATATTATAGTGCAAATTAAAACTAAGTTAAAGTTCTAGGCCTAATAAAAATATCCCTTCACTTTTCCTCTTTTTACATGCATCTGATTCCTTAAAATCTTTGCAATATAATTTTATTTATTTATTTGGAAAAACTCCCAAGGAAAAATTGTGTAAATTACTTGCATAGAGTAAAGGTTATGCTTTGGTAAGATAGAAATAAGATTGATTTATTATGTCTTTTCATTACTTTACAACAATTTAAAAGAGACCACTCTTCCTGTGGCAGATCCTAAATGCATTTAGGTTAAAATAGACCATGATGAATGAAAGGAAAAATCAAAACTTACATGAAATAAAGGCAATCAATCATTTTATATTACCTTAGAGAAATTCTAAATTAGGAAGCCAATGGTTTCAGTTCCTGAGAAGTGTTTTAAACATCTACCATTCCTTTTAATATACTCTGAACCTTTAGGAATAAATAATTTTATAGGTTCATACACAGCTTCACAAAATTGAGGTTTGTAGAGATTTATTCTTTTCATTTATGAGAGGTTTAATCTAGAGTGCTATTTGTTGTTGTTGTTGTTAAAAGAAGCCATAATACAGACTGTATAATTTATAATAATGACCATAAATTCAAGCAGCTTATATTGTTGGTGATTTTTCTTATAAATAGTCTATTTATAAATAATATAAATAACAATTTAGTAGAAATTCCAGTAAAACAATTTATTACAGAGAGTTGCTGGAATGTTTGCATTTCTCAAAATGCTTTAAAAGATTATACTGAGAACCAGCATCAGCAATACATTTATACTGAGCAGGTTATTATAAAAGGAATTTAACTTAATATATTTATAATTATAAAGTAAAAAATACTATTAAAATCATAAATTTGAACATTCATTTTTCTATGGTTGTAGCTCTTACAATTGCTAAATTTAACTTTCAGTTTAACAAATAGTTCCACACTGATATAGCACTTTCTGGATATTTAAATATTGACTGTATTATACGCATTCCCTACCCAGAATGAAATTGTGGCTAGAATGTGGCACTCTTTGATTCATTAATTGCACAAACAGTTCCACAACAACAACAACAATGTAATTATTCATGAATTGTTCTTGAACAATAAGGTATTTGGTTGTTAATTTTGTTTTCAGATTATTGTTGATCAAGCACTGTGAATCCACAGAATCTGGAAAGAATTCTTACTGAGAAGTGCACCAATGAAGTATCTCAAAAAAATTTGAGATACTCTTGAAATAAATGTTGAAATAACATATCTTGAAATAAATGTGGAAATGTAAGATAAATTATGTGGTAAAAACTAATTACATTCAACAGGCAATAATATTAGAAGAGAATCTATGTATCTTAGATTTGGACTATTGAGTCCTTGGTGCACTCTGAGCTTGGTTGTTTGGTTGTAGACATTTCATAACCTGATGATGTAACATTATCAGTGCATTATCATCCTTGGTGTAAGGTTTTTTTTTCCTCAAGCATACCAATATAATTAGGAGAGCTATGGAAGTAATTCCAGATCTGATATTGTTTTCAAGAATAACATAGAAATCCCTTACCAACAAGTTTCCCTGTGCCCTTTCATTCAGGAAATGAACTTTTTAAAACTTTTTTTTAGGATTTATATTAATAGTGAATGTCAGATTTTTGAATCTTATAAAAAAGAAACACTTAAGAAAACAAATAAGCCCACATAAAATAGTTACAAACTATATTGAAAATATTAGCATTTTTATATTAGTTTTATCTAATCATCCCAAAATTTATACACCTTTAATATCTTTGCACTGCTTAACTTTAAATGGAATGTATTGTTGCATGGAAATAGATATTCCTAGCATTATTTTCTGACATATATTTGGTCTTTCCCAGTTTTTAAAATATATTCTAAAATAGAGAATTACTAGTAATTACTCTTTATACTTATTATGTAAAATCTTGTCTCAATATACATTTTCTATTTTTTTAAGGATTAATTAGAAATAAGAATGAATTCCCTTGGTTAATTTGTTCAGGGCATATAAATGAAACAGAAGAAGTAGTTTCAAATATATCTGTTGTCTTAAAATTTCAGGATAATAAGCCTTCTTGCTTCAGGCAACAAGTAAAAGATCCACAAATTTAAACAAACTTAGATTCAGGAAATGAACTATCTGGCTGCTCATGTTGTGTGCCTTATCATAACTGATGTAAAATCTGATCACATGACTATGAAAAGAAGCATGTAAATGAATAAGAGGTCATCTTTTACCTACTCTTGTTGGAAAGGAAACACATGGAAAGGAAACTTCAGTCAAACAATGAGAATATGCAAATGTTTATAGATTTTCTCAAATCAACAAAAAAAAACCCACCATGCTCTGGTATGACTAATTTTTACAAACACACACTCGAAGAATTATCCAGAGAAATGTGAAAGGAAACCATTTTTTAAAAAAATTAGGAATAGTAAATGATACACATATTTAAGTTAATCATTAATTTGTGGTTAGACCAAGTATTTTAAAACAGTGAGCTAGTATATGCAGGACCTTCAAGATCTTGTTTTATAGTGCCACATCACCTTAGAATAGATGAACATTTTGCAAAATCAAAGAATTGAAGGCATTCAAAAATGTTGTTAATATGATGCTGGGACTTTCTCCAATAATCAGCACCCGTTTCTCTAACAATTTTATAATCAGTTTCTTCAAGATAAACTTTATATTAGAATTTTAGTTTTAAAATTAGTTCAGCTGTGGTTCGGTTGATTGCATGCAGTTGATTAGTTGGTAGTACATGGATTTTAATCAAGATGAAAACAAAACTTATGTATTTTAATTGGTTTGGTATTCATCTCCTTAAAGCCAAGCCAATAGGAGTAATGTAAGTTAAAATTTACATTTTGTTTCTCTGAAAGTGTAGCTTTTGGGTACTGATAGGGAATGAAATTAAAAACACACTTAGTTGGATTCAGATTATATCGATAGGGTGACTTGTTTATTAATTCCCCTTTTGGCCAGCCATTAAAATGCCCCTTATTCTAACTTTGAAGGGAATGAGGGAAGAGTATGATTTGAAAGCTGTCAGAACATTCAGCTGATGAGGAATAAGCTTCCACCTTTCAGATCTAATCTCAATTCAACACACTTTATATGTTTCTAAGCATAAGTAAATACCACATGCTTGATTGTTAAGGGCTATTTTCATTTCCCTGAATCTTGTACAAGTAATATATACAAAAAAAGAGAAACATTTTCTAAGAATGTGGAACTGAATGCGTTATCCCTTCTTACTTCTGATTGAAAATGGACAGGATTAATTTATCAAGACAGAAATCAAAAACTGTTGGCTACTTTTGAATACATAATATTTGGGATTCAAGACTGAATATTTCTTAGTCAGCAGGGCAATTCCTGTACTATTTTGATTACTATTATCTAAAAAGTAGATAAAAGAGTAGATATTTTCTTTAACAATATTGAAAATAATAGCTTTATAGTATTAGAATTTCTGTGGAACATTCACAGATATTTTCATGGCTCTTAACAAAATGTGTCACTTGTATGCTTGAGCGATTTCTCATTTGCAGATTCCATACTTAACTTTCTAATGTAATAAAATTATAAACTGAAAACATGAAAGCATAATTGATCTAGAGCAGACGTGGGTTTCAGCAGGTTCTGACCAGTTCTAGACAACCAGTAGCGAAAAGTTTGAGTAGTTCGAAGAACGAGTCTTAAAAATTCTGATTGGCCCCACCCTCATCAATTCTCTGCCTCCCAAGTCCCAGCTGAGTGGAAGGAAATGGGGATTTTGCAGTAACCTTCCCCCGGAATAGGGTGTAAATGGGGATTTTGCTGTAACCTTCCCCAGGAGTAGGGTGGGAATGGAGATTCTACACTATCCTTCCCCGCCATACCATGCCCACAGAACCGGTAGTGAAAATTTTTGAAACCCACCACTGATCTAGAGCTAATACAATATTAATTTGAAACAATGCATTTGTGTCCCACAAAGGCTTTTCAGTGTTTTAGAGAGCATCTTCTGGGGATAATTCTCCTGTGGGAAACTGAAATTTTATAATTGTCTATGCCCTGTTCTTTGTGAAAAGACAATCCTGTTATGGAAGCCATTTTATTATTATTTGCACCACACATTTCCAAATATTCAGATTATCTTTAGCTACAAAGTTTGTCTTCTCTTGATTTCAGGAGATGTTCAACAAATCTTCTAGCATCAATTTTTTCTTTCCTATATCCTCAGTACAGTAGTCCTCAATGATATCTCAAAAGGATCCCCCAACTAAGAATTTTTTATTCAATGTGAAGGACTTCTTGAATAAAGTGATGTTTTACATACATATGTGTACATGCATGCCCACATACAAAAGCAATACCATAAAGAAGGAGCAACCCTCTTAAAAGATCTTCCAAGGCATTATTTTAAGTGATATGTAACATGAGGACATGTATGTGCCCAAGGTGCTTTTCCCAAAAGCAACTGGAGTTTCTTGTGTTTTTTCCTTGACACATTTCGCTCTCAAGAACAGAAGCAAAACATTTTCAAGGGGAAAAAACCAAGATAGTCCAATTTCATTTTGGAAAAGCACCTTGGGGACAACCATGACCTAGATGCATGAGAATATCCATAGACATGAAGACATGTAATATAAAAGAGGAAAAGAATGGAAGTACACAGTTTTCATTTTGTACATGAATTCCTTTGGGATCTGTTGTTTTGCTCTTCAGCTAATAACATCACAGATAATAACAGAGGAGGAGAGTCAGGTGTATAAAGTAGTCCATATCTGAGAAACCATATTCAGTTGCAAAAATAAACTGTTAATTTAGGTAGATTTCATGTTAATTTGGTAGTATTCTAAAACATAGAAATATGTACTGGATTATCATATAAAGAAATAAGGTAGTGAGTGTAATGACACACAAATTCATGGCAAGCAGTATTAGCTATGTGATGCTGAAATGGCCTACCTCTATTGATCTACATCCTGTTTAAAAGTTAGTCCTCCGACACATGATCACCATTTTAAAGCTGACAGCATCAATAATGTAGTACAGCTATTTGTTGTACTATGCGGGCAGCATATTGCTTGATGTTTGTGTGTTTAGTACAATTTTAATTTTTAAGCTATGTTTATATGGGATGGTTTGCAAATGACATTTAAACATTTTAATATGTTTTGTGTGTACAACAAGTGTAAAATCAGGCCTTATTGTCTTCTGCAAATGCCAAAAAGTCAAATTCTATTAGCAAAATATTGTTGTTTTTATTAAAAACTTTTAAAGATTCTTAAAAAACAACCTTGCCAAAATATTTGTTCAAACAACTTTTTAGAACTCAAAACATCAGGAAACATGGTTTCAGTCTGCTCAGCTGATACAAGCGCCTCAATATTCTGGTTCTAGCTGTACTATCCCTCAGCAGGAGAGCAACTATTGTAAGCTTGTTTGTAACTTAGCTCTCATGCTGGATTACAATTAACAAACTAGTTTGCACACTCCATTCATGCCTCTTTCTGTCATTCGGTGTTTGTTTGCTTGCTTGCTTATTTGTTTAATTTCTGCCTTGCCTTTTTGCCTGCAGGACATTCAAGGCGATAAATTCTACAATGCAGTGTTTATAAAAATTAAACACTATGATTATGAAAAAATTAAAATCTATTAAATAAAAACTAAGTATTCTATTTCCAAAAAAAAGGAGAAAGGGTGATTAATATAAATGGAAAACATACAGAATTTAGATTTTACAAATTTCCAAGAAGGATTCCCCACCCATTCACTCAAATTAAGTGGCTGCACACATCTTAAACCATGAATTAAACATTTAGATTTTTTTTTATATGAAGTGGTATAAAAATGCAGTCATCATACTGGTCTTATTTAGTTCCTAGCCATTTTGAGATTTCATTTAACAGCAGAAGATATAGGAATGTTTAAATAAATTAATAAATAATTATCTGCATCTCTTGCTGAGTTCTTTAGATGATAGCTAAGAAAACAGTAAAAATATGTTTCCATTTCTGAAGACGAAGCTGAGAAATATTGCTGAGTCTTTACACTGGGTCAGAACAAAAGTATAGTCTGCTCAGCGCATATGTTTTTTCAGGAAAGGAGTGCAATAAATTGAATTGCTATGAAAGTCACTGCTTAAACTAAAATGTTGATCTTTTAGAGCCACTTACATATTGTGGAGAGGGAAAGAAATGGCATTTATATACAATTAATCATAGTAACATTATTGTATTAAATTCAAGGTGCTCTTTGATGCGTGATATATGTTAGTTATTTTATAGAGATTAAAATCTCTGTTTTCTTAAAGTTTAGATAAGGCTTATTTTATCTGATATAAATATAATCACTAGATCTTTAAGAAAAATGCTAACATCTTCTAGACAATAGCTAGATAGAGTTACATGGGTAGATTTTTTTAAAAGAGGTATTCTGATGATTTGATGATCTGGGAAACAATTATTTCAGCTTACATGTAATGCATTTCTTCTTGTATTTAAAATCTTTTAAATGGTATTATCTTTAATTAAGAACTAGGTTATTTTACCAGTGCATGCTAAGAGACGCTGTATTGAATAACCCTAAATTAATGAACCTCTATTACAAATGCCTCTTTCCTTCTTGAACAGTAATATAAGATCTTTGTGTAATTTTGGATCCTTTCCCTATAAGTTGCATGTCATCTGTGTATCACCAAATGCATGCTTTCAAAGACACTGATTTTTTTCTCTCTCTCTGAATAATTTTGAAGTGCTTTTTATTTTCTTTCTAAAATTGAACATTAATATTTACTTTGTTTCCAGCTAAGTTTATAATATAATTAATTGCTAAATTCCAATTGATCTTTTATGCTTTGATTAATAGAAAAGCATATTCATGTAGCATTTTGTAAATGTGTACAATTTTATTTTGCACTATAATAATTTAAAATTTATTTTTTTAAACTGTTTTTCCCCCTTCCCCACTACTTGGGGATGTAAGGTTTGTACCATATAAAATGCTAGTTTGCATGCGTTCATTTAAATACTAAAAACTGTAGTACTGCTCGATCCATATCTGACTGCTAGGTTTCAATTGACAGCTGAGGATATGTGACTGGACCATGAATCAAAACGGCAGGCATTTATACCCCAGTGCCAATGAGGATACATTGGGAATTACTTGGCAAAGGTAAAATTTTAATTATTTCCACACCTAAACTATCTTGGGTTCTTCATTATCTGTATAAGTTGGCCTCCAGGATAAAAATTTAACTATAAAATATCTAACATCTTTTGAATTACATGTTTAGTCAAATGAAGATTAGAGTTAAGCACTTAGGATGCCAAATACTGATACACCGTCAAGTTTAAAACTTTGTGAAGAAAGCAATATAGCAAAAATGGATAGGCACTTTGAAGTTTGTAAATTTATATTATGCTTATATTAAGGAGCAGTTTTAGGACATGACAAGAATGGTATCTGATATGAGGTAATACTAAGGGATAATAGCCAAAGGAACTATTTGAGAAATCGCATGGGTTCAATTTATGAATTTATGAAAAGTTCTGTGAGGTAAGGTAAAACTGTGTCTTATACTTAACTGCACTTAGCTTGTCTTCCCTTTCAAAAAATACTTTCAGAGTAAGTAAAGTGAAAGTGCTACTTTGAAATAGATTCTGATGGGAAACGTTTAACATGCTAGTTGATATGTGTAATTAAGTAATTCTGAATCTTTACAGAATTGCTTCTGATTCAATTTGATGTCATGAAAAAGTATTATTTTCTGTTTCTTTCTCTTTTGCTCAAAATATAATTCCAGATAATTCCCCAAATACAAGAGTAAATCCTTGGAGAGTTTCAGGAGATATAGTGGAACCGGGGTGAAAAGAGTGATTGGCAAGTGGAATCTTAGGCACATTCACTCTAATCAGTGTGCACACATACAACCACATATAGATGCACACACATATTCAGACCAATTTTGCTTCTCATTTTACACTAAGAGCTGTGAAGTAAAGTGTGAAGTCTTGCTCCTAATTTCCTTATCCTCTGTCAAAGTCCTAGAAATTATCACTCATATTTTAATGGGCTTTCTAACTATAATACAGGTAGTCCTCAAACTTAGGACCACAATTGAGTCCAAAATTTGTTAAGTAAGTTCTGCCACATTTTATAATCTTTCTTGCCACCTTTCTTGTTGTTAAGTGAATTGCTGTGGTTGTTAGTAACATGGTTGTTAAGTGAAACTGGCTTCCCCTTTGACTTTCCTAGTCAGACGATCACAAAAAGCAATCACATGACTCTGGGAGATTGCAACTATCATACATACCAGTTGCCAAGGGTCCAAATTTTGATCACATGAATGTAGGGATAGTGCAATAGGTGTATGTGTGAAAAATGGTCCAAAGTCACTTTTTGAATGCCATTGTAACTTCGAACAGCCACTAAACAAATGGTTGTAATTTGAAGACTACCTTTATATAATTGTTTATTATTGCCAGTTATTTTATTTAATAACTGATAAATCTGAATAGACTGGATTGTTGGGCTTACCGTACAATTGTAAATAGAAAATAATCTCCATAGGTTCATTTCAACCAATATCTTGTCTTGAAATATTTGTCTCTTGCTTAATTTTGTTCAGAAAGCTTATTTAAGGAAACATATTTTATATCTACCCTTTGAACTGCCTCAAATGTCCATTTCTTCTCTCCAAAAATTTAACATATTTCTAATTTATGTTTTGTTTGTTATGTTCAGTTGAGAATTATGTACATTTTCATCATCACTATCATAGTTCATTTTTAATCTTGGTTAAATATTCCACATTCTATAAATTCTGGTTCTTCAATTTATTGTAACTGATTTTGTAAATACCTCCATGAGAAAGAGTGCAAACCAAATGTATTAAAATGTATTATGACTAGTACATGAACTATTAATAGGGCTAGGAACGTGTTGGATTCAAATCCGTCATACTGCCAGTCTAGATGGAGAAAAGGCAGGAATGCAATCATTTTTTCAGCTCAGAATTTAGTTAATTTATTCTACAAGGAAGCTGGACATTGGATTTGAAGATGTCATGCCATTTTTGATACCGATAGTAGCTATGTTTTGTGAGTGCAATTTTGAAATGCCATTTGTCCATTCTTAATGGTATTTTCAGAAATGGTATACGGTTTCAGACAGCAGAAAACCCAAGATAATCTTCAAAAGAGACATTCAGAACCCCATATGAGTCCCTTGTCTTATTGTGAATGAATAGCAAACCTTGATTCAAATTTTACTGGGTGGTTTGCCTATGTAATCTTAGAGAAAAGAGATTATTTTGGGCTAGGCCAGACAAACCGATGGTAATTTACTTTTTATTCACAACATAATGCTATTGTGTAAATACATTTTTGAACAGTGCCCATACTGTTTCCTGAGATCCTCCTTTTTTGCCTCTAGCATTCTTACCACAAACTTCCACTGAATATTAATTGTTTACTTATAAGCCCCAATTTTCCTTTGGTTTAAATGACGTCTATTTTTTATAAGCTTCTAATTAGCCTTTATAGGGAAAATACTTTAAACATAGTAAACACTACCCAAATACATTTAGAAATAAGTTTTATTTCCTTTTAGCATGGTTTCAATAAAATTTAATTAAGCAAGAAAGACCAATACAGTTTCTGGATATTTGTTCTAATATAAATTCAATCAGCATGCAAATATATAAAATTTTAGGAATGTTTTATATGCTCTATGTCTGAGGTAATTTGAATTTAAACTTAGTTTAAGAAAACCAAGTCTCTGTCTAGACAGAGATAGAACTTTTGTTCAAGAGTTTTGATGGAAAGATCAAACTGGGGCAAATCCAGGGATGAAATCCAGCAGGTTCTGAAAGATTCTGGAGAAGCGTTAGTGGAAATTTTGAGTATTTCAGAGAACTGGCAAATGCCACCTCTGGCTGGCTCCAGAGTGGGGTTGGAATGGAGATTTTGCAATATTTTACAGTATCCTTCCTCTGGAGTGGGGTGGGAATGGAGATTTTGCAGTATTCTTCCCCTGCCACACCCACCAAGCCATGCTCACTGAAACGGTAGTTTTAAAAAATGGATTTCACCACTATTTATTTATTTTATTTTTATTTTATTTCTATACCGCCCCATCTCCGCAGACTCGGGGCGGTTCACAGCAAACAAACACAATTCTAAAATTTAAAAATTTAAGATTTAAAATTTAAAAATAGAATTTAACCCACC
>JANHFP010005325.1:71403-85833 GCA_032468135.1 Calamaria suluensis
ACCTAATATGTAATCAAATAAATAAATAAAATAAAATAAAGGCCATAGTGTATTAGTAGTTCTGAAACTTTCAAAGTTTTCAGCCAGACTTTTCAAAAATGTAACATTAGGGCAATAATTATCAGGTATTATTAATTTGTGTTTTTAAAAAACAGATGCATTTAATTCTGTTTTATAAAGGATTATCCTGAATGCGGATTTACGTTTAATTTTGCTGTTCCCAGATCCTAAGTTAACATTTCCTGCTTTCACTGTTTGCCATCTTGGCAGAGAAGTACAAAACAATAGTTAGCTTCTTCTTTGGGCTCAGAACAGTGAAATTCTTTTCTACTCTAGCCAAACCGGAGAGGTGTCAAAATATATAACTTGGAGCAACTTTCCTTGCTCCCCTTCTACTCTGAGGAGCTGTTTTGTTGCTGTTAAGGAAGTAAAATGAGTTTACTATATGGGAAAAAGAGGATTGGGAACTTTATTTTAATGTCGGAACAGACTTGCCGATTAAACTTCTTACTTAAATGTAAACTTTAAAAGAACAAACTCAGTAGCAGTAACCTCATTCTTCTTCTTTTGTTTCTTTCAAATAAATTACCTAGTATATCATAAATTTGTGTGGACTACAAGTGTAAACTCAGTTTTTATAAATAAAAATCATGGAATGAAAATACTGACTGATAAAATCATTGGAGTACAGGAGGTAGCTGGAAAGGATTTCTGGCTTGTATCAGTTTGTCACTATCTCAGTTATAGTTTCACCCAGCTCTCTAATAAAGAACGATGTGCAGAGAATTATGTTTCCTTTCCATTTAAGCAAACATCTTCTGAACACTTCCTAAGAAATTAATTGTATTCCAGCCAGACTTGCATGCTGCCATCCCACAGGAAATGGGTCAGCAATCCATTAAGATGCCATTAGATAATCTAATTTGGAACTTAATCTCTAAATTAACCATGCTCTATACTTGAAGCATACTTGAGAGGAAGAAAAAAAAAGTTCGTTTGAATCGATAGGGAAGCCCAAGCGTGAAGAAGGCCGTTTGTTTTTTCTGTAGCTGTGGTCACGTCTCAAGCCGTCTGGTAACCAGGAGAAACCAGACATGATGTAATTCCAGATTGAACTTGAACTTCAGGGACTGAGAATGGGAAAACAATAGACCGTAGGAATCAATAATGTCTATTTTCCACATGATTATGTTTGGCACTTTAAATTAACATTTATGGAAAAAGCAGCAAAACTACAATATGACTAACATGGGGTGCAGTGGGGAATCCACAAAGGAAAAGAAAGAAAACAATTTCTTCAACTGTATTTTGTGAAACAAGAGATTCCAATAGAGTAAACTAGTTGTTTGTTCTAAGCACCCTTTTGTTCTCTTAGGTAGGATAAACTTAATCTTCTGTTTCCTGTCAGATGATTTTGGCGGTGCTTTTAGGAAAGGAGGAGCATGTTTCGAAAGTGCTCTCAGCTGTGAAGTAGACTGTTAACCCCTTGTGGATCACAAAATGTATATACTCAATTTTAGTCTGCATAATGTCTTCAACTATAAATAAGGGCCCAGCTTTTCAGTAGATGTTTCTCTTTAACATTTACAAAATAAAATAAATATATGGCAATGATTGGCTACGTCAGTGCCTGCAAAGTGACTTGCTTAGCATCTGTTGTGAAGGAGTTTAGGAGAAAAACAATCAATGCCTTTTTGGTTTTATATTTTAAGAAATAACTTAACTCTGAAAGGATTGAGATGAAGCAAATGTTGTTATGAAAAAGAGATTAATATGATACAAAAATAAACTTTTTGGCTGATCTCTCCTGTACTGTATTTTAAAACAATGTGTCAGGGATACACCCGGGGCCATCCCCCCCTCCCTACCTTTTCAGTCACTAAGGCCAACAGAGGACATTGTGACAATTTTGTTTCACGGACAGAACTGCAGCATATGGGGCCCCTTTAAAGCAGTTTCAGGATATGATAAAGAAAAAGGAAAAGGTGGATGAAGCCTATTCAACTTAATATACATAGTTGATGGCTTCTTTTGTAAAAACAAAACAAACAACTATTCTGTGGAAGTTTGCCATTGAAATGCTTAAGTAGGAACTTAGGGGTGAGGGTTTCAGGAGTGGAAGGAGGGGTGAGAGCAAGAGATGCTGACTCACTTTCTGATTTGTTCTATCAAAAGTTAAAAATATGTTCTGCTGGTATATCCTGTATACAGGATGAGGAACCAACAGATGTGGCAGCAGGAGTAACAGATAAGCTCTGAAATAATCATGAAATTTGACACTGAGTGTATTAATTATGCATATGAACAATTGATCCCAAGAACAGGATGTTTGTCACTTGGGTCTAGTTATTATATATTCAAGACATACTTCCATTTCTGTCTATAATAATATCACATTCCATTCTTGATCTTTGGAATAGCTTCCTCAGGACCCTCTTAAATGTCATAAAACAATATTTTATCTACCAGAACAACTCTTTAGTTAGAGATTATACTTTGCTTCCTTTACACTTATGGTTTTGCTTTGGAAATGCTGCATGTGACATTGGTACAACCAATACTGGTAACATAATCTCTCTGTCTTACTTTAAAAAAAATTAGGTTAACCAGGCAAGTTGAAATGTAAGAAAAGAACATGGTAAAAAGTATGGTATGAAGTGAAATGAAGCTAAATTATAGATGAGTTATATAGTTATAAAATTAAGAGAAAGATGATTAGTGGAATAAATTTAAATGATTTTGTGGACTAGAGTTGATGAATAAATGCATGGAAGTAAAGACTCAGTTTAAATGTGATTGAAGGGGCTAAAATATAAGTCAAAAGGTATAGATTTGGGACCTTTGGGTTGTTTTGGGTGTGATTAAAAGTATGAATGGATAGATTTATAATAGATCCATATTAAGCTTCAGTAAATTGTAATAATAATAGAATGAGAGATGAGTTCAACTTTCTAAATGAATATGATGTAGGAGAAAAAAAATCATTGGATGACATAAATGAATGAGTGGGATTGGGCCCTTTGGAAACATCAAATTAAATGAGAATGATGATGTGTGAGTTTAGTTAAAATTCTTTTTGTTTCAGATACACAATTTAAGCATAATTCTGTCCATGCCTATCTATTGATGGTAAAACTGATGTAAACATACAATAATTTGATTGTTATGTTTGAAGATAGTGTAGAAGGATGATGGTGCATGTGCGGTTTTCATGCTCTACTGCTTTTTTATCACAAGCTTCAAACTAGGCAACTTTATTCTGTCATTTTTGTGTATTCTGTATGCTCAGATTTGTTTCAGGTCCACTTTTTTTAGAAGAGTTCTTTCTGAGGAGAAAGTGGAGTAGAGGATCTCTATGGGAATGAGAATGGCTCAATAACGATGCTGGCGTTCTCTGCTGCTGACAGATCTATGCGCTATCCTTTGTCCTGTTACTTCTGATACTGAATGTTACTCTTTCCAGAATGAGTACATTCTTTTCAGATCTTATTTTTTCATTGGACTTGATTCATCAAGTCTTTGTATGTTTTGAACAAATAATGCAGGTTTTCTTCTAGTAGCGCAGAAGCTGTTCGCTCCAATAGCTCAAGCAGTGCCTTGAATCCTGTAGCCCACGGCACCAGATGTACAGGATGTCCAAAATCTATTATATAATCAATGTCGATCCAGGAGATAACCAATCTTCTATTAGTTTCTATAAGTTACATTGTACCATATTATTTACGGGAGACACTGTGTTCGCCTGACTTGTCTGATGAGATCTGTCCGGTGTGGTCAAACCTCTGACACAGCTCTCATATTTTTCACACCAAGCAAATCTACAACTATGTCAGGGTAGCACTTCATTGTTCATTGGCTTATTATTGTTGCTTTAAAACATGCATGCCATTTGACTCTCAACAACTCTTCATGAGTTATAACAATTGGAGAATTTGTTATAAAATCAATAAAACAGAAGCTATAAAGAAAAAAAATGGCAAGCATGATAGACCAGATTGAATGAAGCTGGGATCTCACTCTCCTTTGCCAAAGACTGAGTAAAGAGACATGTTCACAGAATTCCTTAACAAGATGAAAGAAGAATTAATGGACGGAGAGGAAGGGGAAAACTATTGTTAAGTTATAAGTGGTTGAATATTATGATGTCCTCAGACTTAGAACAGAAGTTAAAAGAGTAAAAGGCAGTATAAATCAATGTATGGATGTGATGTAAGCAAAGATGGCTTGCAAGGATAGAAAATTATGGAAAATAATAGTGAATGTTGTTCATATAAACTAAATACTTTTCTGTTCTACCCTCATTTTATTTTGCTTTATTCTTGTTTTTCTTTTATTTTGCTTTGCCTAATGCTATTATACATTAACATAATGGTCAAATATGTAAAGTATATGTCACTAAATTAAAAAGGTAAAGATGATGGACAAATTTCAAGATCTATTTGAATTAAAAGTACAAAATAATACCATCTACAATATATCTTGATTATAATATTTAAGTTTTATAAAAGGCCTAATTTTGATCTAGGCATGTGTGTTGCATCTGTTCTTAAGGCATATATCTGACATATAGGAAATAAGTCTCAAGCATTGGCTCCAATATGATTTTGGCTAGCATCATTTATCAGTGATTTATCAAGTTAAACAATAGTATGTCAATAATTTTCCTTACTATTTATAGATAACATTATTTCAGTTATTTAATATAACATCTTATTACATGTTTTCACAAAACTGCTAAAAAATTGTTATTGTAATAGTAGTAAAAACGTAATAATCAAAAGATGTATTTGACCTGAAAAAAATATCAGAGCATGCTCTGTTAAGTTGGTATGTATGGTCTTCTTAACTGGACATTAATTCTGAAAATAGGACTCAATGGTGTTGCCTAGCTTCTGTAAGACTTCTAGACCAGAAATATTTTAAGTCTGCTTTACATTACATTTGCCACAAATATGTCTCAGGAACTACTTTACATTTCAAAGCAATTTTTATTTCCTCTATAACTGTGTAAATCTAGTTATAATACAAAAGCCAACATGGCGTATTTTTAACCTAATCAATAGACTAGTCAGAGGTTTGTAAAAATATTGTGGATTTGCATAACAATAAGTTATGAGAGTTGTATCATTCTCCAAAGATTCATGAATAACAGTGATAAATACTCTGTGTGGTCCTTTTTAACACAATTACAATATGGTGGGAAGTATGAAATACTTAGGCAAATGTTAAAGTTGTCAAGTTATGTTGCAACAAGAATCCTATTGCTGACTATAATTCATTTTTATTGAATAGTCTCCCCACATAAACGAAAAATAATAATAAAAAGCATTGTTTCTCTCTACATGCATATTAAACGTGAATGCTGTTATTAAGAGAAACTGGTGCTGATAGGAACAATATTCTACTCTGCAAGTATCAATGGCTGTGTTAAATGGCAGAAAGCTCCCTATGCTAAGCACTTACTCATTTGCCTCAGCTAGTTTTAGGATTAAATTGATAGCGCAATCAGTCATTGTGTAATATTCTATTTCCACTCTGAAGTTAAAATGTGCCGTTAGAATTATTGTTTAGTCAGGTGGCTTTCAGATGTTAATTAAAAGGTATTACTACTTCAACATTTTAAATGTTTTTTCTGCTTTTTCTTTTCCTTTAACAGTCCTGGTACCTGGGCTAGCTTGGTCCCCTTTCAAGTATCAAACAGGACATCAATTCTGCCCACAAATGTCCAAAATTATGGTTTGAACATAATTGGAGAGCCTTTTCTTCAAGCAGAAACAAGCAACTGAGGGAGATTGAAACTGAACAAATACTATAAAAGAAAGGAAGATGGGACAAAAAGAAGAAGAAACTGAAGAAAGAAGAAACATAAACCAGCAATTGCAGCACTTACAATCATTAATTCCCTTAAGATTGAAACTGTAATGGCAAAACAACAGCAACAACAAAAAACGGGATTGGGGGAGAGGATCGATGATATTTCACTGATGCGTGGAAAGATGCTCCTCCTGAGTAGCCTTTGTTCTATGAAATCCACTGGGAAATAGATGTTCTGTCTCTGACAATATATTTTAACTGACTTTCTAGATGCCTTAATATTTGCATGATAAGCTAGTTTATTGGTTTAGTATTCTTGTTGTTTACGCAATACGCATGGGATCACTATTCCTAGTTAGCTCTCAAAACAAAGGCTAGGAGGCATCCACAGAACTGCAGGAGAAGGAAGGGCAGAAGCCATTTTTTTTCCTCAGTAGTCTGGTTTCTAAAAGATTTTTCAAAAAAAACAACAAAAAAAACAAATTCAGCTTTTAGTTGTCATCCCCAATTTATTTAATTTAGGTCCTTAACCCAGTCTTTTCTTAGTGTGTTACCCAGTTTGAATTTTTCAGGAAGTCATTTAAATAAGCAGGCATTCTATAAAATCAATGCCTTACTTTGGGTAAATGAAAGTGTTATCTTCTCAAATGACAGTTTAAAAAACCTGAGAAAAACACTAAAATAATTCCCCATGCTAATGAAAACATTAGAGGCAAGTGCAATTTAAAACCTATATCTAAAGGGGATAATTGTTATAAGTCCTTTAGCCCTTGGACTCTAAATCAAGGGGATTAAAAGACAAGATAAGTTTCAAAAGTATTTCGAACAAATGTATCCCCCCCCATTTTTGAAAGGGAGGGGACATTAAAAGGCATTAACTAAATCAAGACAAATCATTTACTTGAGAAAAGGAAACTAATTGAAACACAGCACTTAACGTTGATTTAGCTTCTGCCTCCTTTGAGGTATCTTATTTATTTAAAGTTACTGGTTGGATCAAGAACCCATAAATAATGGAAAAGGTTCTCTAGAACCTTCATGACAGAGACTGAGAGAGGTAAATCCATGTCACAGAGGCATAGCTTCTGGTTTACAAATGGAAATGATAGATTGTTGGGTTGTGGGAAAGGGATGTGAAATATATGTTTTAAAAATGCACTCTTTAAAAAGCCTAATGACAGGGTGCTGAAAACTTGCATGGTGCTCTCAGAAATTAGCCTTGTTTGACAGTTTTCTCATATACACAATATTGTGCATGAGCGGATATATTTTGCCTCTACATCTCTATAAAAGAATAACTAAAACTACTCTATCCAGTAATCCTAATTTGCACGAAGTTATAATGTCCACATAACGTGCCTTGCCTTGAAATCTAAAAAGTGACATCACTACACTTGTTTTGCTGCATTTATTATCATTTTAAATCTGTACCATTTTTATGACAAAATATTTTGTACTCCAGATGGGAAAACAACAACAACATAAGAGACATCATGGATTTTTTAAGCAGTTATAACTTTATCTCACATTTATAAAGCATATCATGGCTGTGTATAGTTGCCGCTTAAAAATTGTAATCGACCAGCAATATTTTCAGTATTTTGGTGTTTTTTCTATTAATCTTTCATGTTTTTTCATCTTCCAATTAATATTGGGGGGAGGGGATTCAAATTTATACGACTTATGCAATACCAAGTTTTGCCTATGTAGGTAGTGCTTTTAGCTGTATTGGTTATTATAGGTAAGTACACAGATTTAAAAGACAAAAGATTAATGTATGCTTTTTTGTTTGTTTCTTTGTTTGTTTGTTTTAATTGACCAAAGTGGGTACTGCTATTTTTGCAGTGTGATGAGGTCCTTTTTGTGTACTAAGAGATGGACAGGGGATTTTTTTAAGAAAAACTACGTACATATATCTATATTCTGGGGTGGGTGGGGAGGATTTTTTGACAGTGTAGCTGTGAAGCAGAGCACCATTGGCTGGGTGAAGGCTACAAAGCAACTCTTCTTCCTACTGTGATTTAAAAAACAAAACTAAACTAAAAAGGTGTTTTCCTTTAAACTTTCCACCTGGGGTGCAAGCTGAAATCATTTCTGGTTTGAAAACAGGCATAGTAATAATGAAAAATAAATAATAATGGATTTTATTGGAGGCAGAACTGATTTGAGAAAAAAAACCTATCTACTCTTAAAAAAAAAAAACCCCAGAGAGATCAAGTGCCCTGTAAATTTTTGCAAGTTATACATCCATCATATAAAAGCCTTGTTTGAGATTTTAAAAATCACATGGCATGCACTGCCAAACAGTACACACTATGAACATCTTCTAAAGATGCCAATTGTATACGAAGTATTGAATTGGATTCAGTATTTGTATTCTTTGAATGGAGGCATTTCCAGTGGGAATCCCATTATATCTTCTCCTTCGTCCTTTTACAAGAAATGAGATTCTGATTTCCTTTTCGGCATTCCCCAGCATCACTGATTTCTATTGTCAGAGGTCAGGTAGGAATGAAGGACTGGATCAGTCAGTGACTAATCAGTCAGTGGATTGTTTTGCTGGATCAGATCCGTTCAGTAACCTTTCTCCCATATAGATCTGTGCTCCTATATTTCAGTACAAATTGCCAAGCACAAAAATGCACACCTATAATGTGTTTGTGGACAACTTGGTTAGATACTAAAATTAGTAATATAGAAAACTATCCGCTCTGATGGCTTAATTATAAATGTTTTCTTCTCTGCATAAAGAGAAGTGATTCTCTGTGATTCTATGGGATCACAGGCCCCTTGCACAAAACTACCACTATGAAATTGTTAATTTCCACACTATATTTCTAGTACTGATGAGAATGCAAGAGTAGTCAGTTTTATTTTTATGTTCTTAAAAAGACTAGCTTTTTTTCTACTTAACTAGTTGTAAATCTTAGATTAGGTAAAAATGAAAATGATTTAGCCGTACAAACTATTTTTAAAAAAATAACACATTGTGAAGACATAGTATATTTGTCTGGAATCTAAGTGAGAGAATGCCCATCAGTTGTATTCTGCACCAGCAGTGAAAGAAAAATCAACCAACATAATCCCATATTGTCTCCAGGATGGAAATGAATGTAACTAGAAATCTAATGTTAGTATTCATAACTGGCATGGATGTAGGTATTTTGTCCTTGGAGACTGTACTGAAATGCAAACTAAAATACAAGCTAGTATTCAGTCTGTGTTTACTAACACAATTTTTATTTGCTTTTAGTTTCAGCAAAAATAAATTGATAGGCAGTTCATACACTCTTATAACCTTATAAAGAAACATTTTAAACAGTTTCTAATCTGCCCTTTTCAAGCAGCTATACAAAATGGATAAAAATTACAGGAGAGTACAATTTCCCTTCAAATAAGTGTAGCAATGTAAAAGTAAAATAAAATTATTTTGAAGAAGAGCAACCCAGAATATTGTCAGAACTACTACGTAGCCAGAGGAACTACTTTGAGGTATTCTGTGAACTTTCACCTTTTTTTTTCAAAAGAGCAGTATTTTAAAACACTTTTCAACTAGAAATAAACAGTGTTTAGGATTGCCATAAAATAAATAATAAAAATGATCCTGATCTCCTGTTTTGACCATGGCCTTTGGTGCTAGGCCCAATATGTCAATCAATTTCCACCTGCATTGCCACTGAATTAGTTGGTATTTTACTAGTTGCAGCCGCCTTTAAAATAGTGCTGAGAATGATCAATGCTGAAAGAGAATCAGATTCCCTTTCAGATTTGACCTCCACCAATAAATGACTTTTTGAGAAAGTTGCTTCTGTAAAGTCTTAAGGGCAGTTGTAAAGCTGTAGGATTGTTGGTAAGGTTTGTATTTATAGCTAAAGTAAGAATGAAACCAACTATATGTTGGCTCTTTTTCTGAGCCCCTTTGTAAGTGAATTAATTCACTAAATATATGGCTGTTAGGAAGAACTGAAACGTACAAACACTGAGAGTTGGTGGGCCACAAAATGATGCACTGTTCTTTCAGTTTATCCCTTAATGAGGGAGAGTTTCACTAAAAATGGCTGGAGTGCAGCAGTCACTTAATCTGGAAATAATTTATTTCATTGGGAATACTGAAGCCAAGTTGAATTCAGTTTTTAAAGTGCAATAGTATAACGGACAAGCAGAATTTGACAGAACAGTTGCCACTCAATTTCATAATAATCCTGACCTAACAAATACATCAATCAAATGGGTGTATTTTTTTAATCAAGGGAAAATATTTATAAAAGGCTTCCTTGCTATTTTAGATCGACCTTCTTGATATTGAATTACTTGGTCATTTGGGCCATAATTCTGACAAAATTTTCAGGGTAATGCTCTCTTTGGGGTTTTCTGCCTCTCTTTCTAATCGAAAGACTCATCGTATCCACATCTTCTACACTTCTCTCAGAGCTGAGAATTCCAGTGCAGAACGAAGTGTTGATACATTCTAATCTAAACCCCCTCCTTGATCAGGAAGTATATTCTGACAAAATCAAGTCACCCCGTTCTATGTGCACTGTTCTGCCTTTTTTCAATTGCTTTGCAGCCTTTGCCTCTTGGCAGTGTCACTGAAGTGTGTTTTCCCCTAGAATGACATGAACAGTTGAGGCTTGACTAAGGAAAAAAAGGCAGTGAAGGAGACTGTACATAGACATGGCAAAATATTAAATATAGCAATATAGATTTGTGTTCAGGTGGGCAGCTCCATTTATAATATGTGAATGAACCTGTGAAGCTGCAATGAAGAGAAGAACAGAGGGTCTTCTTAATGAACCCACCTAGCGTGTAGACAGTAATTTGTACACTGTATAGTTTTGTTAAGATTTTTCTTTAAAGCACCCTCGTTTGTAAAGCTAATTTTTAGCAATTATAACGGAAATGTATATCATTTCCACTTCTAACGTAAACAAGAATCTTCCTTGTTTGGAAACTGGACTTGGGTTAAAACTCTCCAGTTTCTTAATTTATGTATTAAAACAAAAAAAAGTCTGTCCATGTTACGAGATATTTCACTATGCTTGAAAAGCATAGGTTACTGATCCTTTTAAAAGAAATTGTAAATGGAGAAAAGTTATATTTTATGAAGGTTATTTTGTTGTATTTAGTATTGGAAAGTTGGGTTTTGGAGCATTTCAGAATGTTGGAAGCACCACTGTCTTTTTTTATTAGTATATATGGCCTTTAGCAAAAATGTTGTGATTGTTACATGATGGTATTTAAGAGCAGGTTCACAGAGCATCCAGGAGAGAATTTCAGTGAAAGAAAAAATGATAACAGTACTTATGTCTCATATAGCAGTGTCGTCCTCAGGGAGCAAAAATTTGGATTTGCAATTAGGAGCTTCGTAAGGACTTACTGAATGAGATTGCACAAGGATATACTGAGCTTTGTCAACAGTGCGTGTCCTGTATCTAAGTCATTCTAAATTTTGCATACTGTGAGGTTGTGAAGGCTGCATCTCACATTTGATGTACAGTATTCACCCTTGAGAAAGGAAGGGAAAAAAATTGCTACACCCTTGCTGGCAGTAATGCCTCCAGCATGACATTGATTCTAGTTTACATGTTCCTGCCAAGGTCTTTTGTTAACATTTGCCAGCTGCATGCTTCCTAGGCTTTTATTTTTTTATTGGGTTTCTATAAGAGATGCTAAATGAAAAACAATGCAGGCAAATCATGTTGAACAGAGAAAGCTCAAAATTGAATGTCCTACTCCATGCGGAAGGAGCTGAAACCGGCCTCCTTCATATTTGCACTTTCTGAGAGTTCCCCTGTTTTTTTCTATCTCCTCAAAACGTTGTGGGTGTGTTGGAGCCCCACAGTCAGAGGATAACACGGACCACTGGGTTTGCCCTTTGACCCAGCACAATGACCCTTGCATCAGCCAAACCTATTGCCATGACAACTCTTGTACTGTTTCCATGCCACAGTTCTATTGGTCACATTTTGTTAATAGCAAAGGGGACAAAGCAGGAGACGGTCAATTTATACATTTTTGTTGCAATTTTTTTTCCTCAATGGTTGTAAGTAGTTTTTTTTATATATATAATAAAAGGGTTCACTAGTTATTACTCCTTAGGATTATCTGTGTGTTGCAATTAAAATGTATGTTGACTTTGTGAAAGGGGCTTCAGTGGCACTCGCCACCCCCACCCCCCACGCTCATTCAGGCCTCCGTTGCGTTTCGTGCTCAAAATCTTTCCAGGAAGACCCAGAAAACAAACGCAGCAAGCAAAAGGCAATGGAGGGCAGCGAGAGCCAGTGCCACTGAATCCAGTCTTTGTATTACTGTATTTTTGACAGAATGGTTTTGAAAACTGTGCTACAGGGACTGATGTGGCAAAATGTGTATCTATATGCAGAAGGACTTTTTTAAAAATAAAAAAGAAGTATGGCTTATTATGCATTCTTCATAGAGGGCATTGAAGTTGCATGGACTTGTGAGAAGTTGATGCAAAATGAGAGAGAGAAAGAGACAAAAAAAAACCAGCAAAAAAAAATGTTTACCAAAAAGAAAAAAAAGTGGGAGAAATTTAAAAAAAAATGACCAGTGCCTGTTCAGTTTCACAGTCTCTGTTGAGTTCAGTTGTAAATATGTTTCAGATAACATTTACTTCAAAAAAAAATAAAAATAGAAAACTACAACATTGTAGAATGTGAGGGGTGCAGACCTTCCCAGGCTTAGACTTCTCAAGAGCTACATTAGATTATGTCTTCATCAAGCTGTTAATTTGTGCTTATATCATATAGGACTTTAGTGAACTGGGAAGAAGCACCCCAATCTCAACGATAATTCTCTAAGAACAATTTTTTTGTAGGGCTGTGTGTTTCTTTAGATACATTTAGTGCAACTGTAGGTGACAAATAGTCAGTTATTGCTTGCTAGCTACACACCTGGGTTGATCCATTTTAAAACTTCTGGCATGGTCTACCCTTCTCCACTTCTCCCCAGAGCCAGAGGTCCCCAATATGTTAGATGTACTTCCGTTGGCTTTGTTTTTAAACGCATGCAGAATTTTGGTGTAATGATAAATTTACCCATAGGATGCATATATACTCTGCAGTTTTCATTTTTACAAAATCGGGACCTCTGGCCACCAGGCTCTTTTTGGGAGCCAGAAGGTTTGTAAGAAGAGGTTCTGGGGAGAAGAACTCTTGCTTATTTGCAGGACAGACATGTTCTTTGGAGTACTTTTCATAAGGTTACAAAGCTCAGCTGCCACAAGTTTTAAACTGGTGTAAATCAAGCTTGAGTTAATGTGATTTACTGTTATATCCAGCCTATACTGCTAGCAGCTGCTCATACTGCAGTCAATTACTGGAAGCAGATATATTTCCTATGCAAAACTGTTTAAACAATAAAATGAGCTATGCTACATCCTTCTGGTCACTTGTGTTTTCTTTTCTCTCCCTCTTTAAGAGTAATAGGTTGGTAATATTTTGGAAAAGTTCTTGAGTTGCTGGTTTCCCAGAGCATGCAGTAAGTCTTTTCAGTTTTCTGTTTCTTCTGCTTGAGGTTGAAATGAGCTCTGTATGTTCATGTATCCTGCCTTTTAATAACCATTTAAGTTGAAGAATTAAAATAGAAAATGCCTAAAATGAAGCAGATCTTTCATTTTTATCCTTATTTGATGACAAATAAAAACTGCTAATGTTTACACCTAACCTGCATTATTGGAAACTTAACCTGATCTGAGGTCCATTTATTAGATCTCTTGGTTAGAGCATTTATCATTTGCCTATCTCTTTTTTTGTTCTGCAATTCCTGATAGGTTTTAAAAATATTATTCACCTAGCCTATTTATACCAGAGTTGCAATAATTCAATGTGTGGTAATCTGTGGCAAGGCCATTAGTGTGGATACCTGATTATGGGTACCTGCCTTCATTTTGATTACTAGTTCTATTCTTTGGTAGGGGAAATAGGATGGCCACTAGATTAAAATCAGCAAATGCAGACATTCCCGCTTTTTGTCATTGTGTAGTAGTCATTTGGATTTTTCCAATATAGATTTGGTAGCCCTACTTTCGTCCTCAGTCCGTATACAGGCAGCATTTAGATTTTCAAACTTTAAAGAAGACCTGCTGGGACCAAATGAAATCTTATGGGATAGACAGAAATAACAGGAGACCCTCACTCTGACAAATAACCCCACACCTGTGCTACCTGATTTTTATAGCTGGTTATCAACTTGATTGCAATCAAAAGCTTATGAGGAGCCAGTGTTGCTTGTGAAGTGGCTGTGTTAACATTGGCAGGTGATAATCATTAGAAATCAAATTGAAGTCCATGTTGTCTCACCTTTTCTGATGAAGTATTCACCTTGGACAATCTCTGCAAAGATATATTAGAAACAATGTTAATGTTAGCACACATTCAGAAATGACATCTACCATCAGTGTTTCGGCTGTTGAAATGGTGATCTAGAAAAGCCTTTAAGGCTTTTTGTCCCATAATTTTTTAATTCACTGTTAATTTGTCTTATTGAGCAAGAAGGCATCCTGCCAGTTACCTCCTCACGACCGGTACGTACACACAGAGAGGGTCTGTTGGGGGTCCCATCGGCTTCAAAATGTCGGTTGGTGACCCCTAGAAG
>JANHFP010005327.1:0-11167 GCA_032468135.1 Calamaria suluensis
GAGAGGTCGCACCACCGCCCTTTTAAGAGCAGTGGGAAACGACCCCTCCCTCAAGGAAGCGTTGACAATCCCCTGGAGCCAGCCTCGTGTCACCGACCTGGAGGCCAAGACCAACCATATCCTGAAAGATTTCATCAGAATTAAAAAGGGTGATCTTTTTTCAGCCTTTTTCAAAGATCTTTCATCTTTGATTGTTTATATTATAAAGCCATTATGCCCATTGCTGACATTTATGATAAAATGAGCACATGGCTGCTTGGTTACATAATATGACATCAACATGTCACAAGTAGCTAGTGTTACATAAGCAGAAAAGAAATAGGAAGAAAAATCTGAAGCCACAGCAAAGGGTAAAAAATTTGTATTGTCACATCACACACATACTATATACACACTAAGAATTTGGTGGAGCTGATTTTCCTCAGTTCTGATCCATTAAAGGAAGTATTTATCCTCTACGACATTTGACACAAACATGAATGAATTTACCATACTAGCATATTTGGAAAGAGGGAATATGGTATTCTGTTATCCTGATCAGAATATTGGCACCCGGTGAAAGGATAATTTCTTCAATATTTAAAGTGGGCTTACCCAATTGTAGTGAATTGGGAAGGACATTATGATGAAGTAACTGGATGACATTCATCTCTTTGCTTTAAACAAAGGTGAGCCATAAGTTTAGGTGATATCTATATGTATAAAAGCAAAATACTACTCATGCATCATCACAAAACGTCCAGAACCATAAAGCCTACAAACTTGAAATTTGCCATGTATGTTTCTCTTGGCTTCAATGTGCTCACTAAGAAAGGATTTTTCAAAATGACCACCAGAGCATTATTATTTCCTATATTATTTTTAATGCACCCTGATCAGATATTTTATGAAAGCAATTTCTGCTGTCATTTTATGTTGTAACTTCCTACACTATATGCCTTGCAGAGAAGTTGAATTTTTACCATCAGTTTTTGTTATAAACAAAAGGAAAAAAACCAATCCACAAAATCATACATCTCTAATATGCTAAAGGAAACCAGGCTTTCATAAGTATTTATGTCATGCTCTATAAATAAATTAACATTTAAGACATTTTAATAGTAAAAATATGAGAAATTAAGCATATAAATTATTGTAGACAGTCCAAATTGCTAAACAGTCCAGCTGTAAAGTATTGTTTTCAGATATAGAAAGACAACTGAGTTCTTCAATAGATTAATGGATAGCATTCTAGCTTTGTTTTAATCATAGTGTCCCCACTTATGTAGTTCAAATGTGTGTAAGTTCTATTGAATCGAGTCTTCCAAAATAATATTAACCTTTAAAATTGTTGTTGCATTTTGAGCATGAATTAGACAACAATTAGGTGAACCTCTCACTTACTTCATGAAAAGAGTTGTTTGGGTTAGTGATATTTAGCTCTTAAAATTAGCTTCTTCATATGCTCATTTATGAAATCCATTCCTCCTCTTTATTCCATGCCTCCTCGAACTTTTTTGTATGAATGTATAAAACACTAATCCTAAAGGATGTTCTGAAGCACCTTTAGGAACTTCATTCAAAAATTTTCTACATTAAATATTTTCACAAACCAGACTCTGGAATTTTCTGGACTTCTCCATCCCTATTTTGGAAAAGATAAATCATTCAGTCAGGTACACTGAAGAGGACTAGAAAGGTGCAGATTTCTATTTAGCAGCCGTTATTTGTTCTGTTGTTTGTTTCTTTCGAAGTTTCATTAATTCTCTTCATAAACTATTGCAAGATTTCGTTCATAAAATTTCAACAACTTTGTGCAGATCTATTGATTATCAATTCAAAACATAAAAGAATGAATTAATAAATAAATGATTAGCACAATCCAATCAGTAATCTTACACATTGTCCCCTGAACAGAATAAGAGGTGTACAAAAGAAAAAAATGAATGAAAGAATATTGAATTATTATAAATTATACTTAAAGGAGACTGTTATAAACATGATCTGTCTGAAAACTATCAGTTCCCCTTTGAGAAAAAAAAAATTGGGAAAGACCCAAAATAAAGAATTGTTATAAAAGATCAATATGCAGGCCTTGGTGTTCAGCTTGTCACTGAGAGATGGACCCATGACGGTCAATAACTTCCAGATGCATGCATTTTCTTATATTTTTTTCCTATAGGAGGACTCTGGAAATATACCTTCATGATGGTGATGGTGTTGTCATAACTTGATAATAAAATGAACGAAGTTTTCTTTTACATTTAACAGTGGCCACGCAGAGAATGCATTGCAATGATTAATCCTAGAAGATAAGGAAACAGCTACTAATGATCTGGCATTTCTTTTTTTAAAGCTATGAGGTAAAAAGTCGTTTCTAGTAACAATAGCCATGCCAGTCCAGGGCATATTCCCAGGTTTTGTATCTTCTGAGATGTAGACAGAATGTTACTATCAATCACAGAAGTGTTAGATCTTCTCCAGAATCATGACTGATCATCATCAGCACCAGGGGGACATAGAGATGTCACTGAACTATTTAATCGTCTTGACGGGAATCTGAACCTCAGAAATTCATCATATTTTCTTCTCATCTGAAGTAAAAGCTTCAACATGACCCAAACAACCTGTTTTTATGGAATTCTCTACCACATTGAAGAGTGTGCTTCATTTTTTTAAAGGAAGAATTTATATGAAATGTTTAGTGTGAGGTTCTGTTTTTTTAAAATAAAACTTTAAATAAATGTGACAGTTTTGCTCTTTCGGAGAATGTTTCCTACAGTAAATGTATGAGAATGTGACATCACAAAGACTTTTGGTGAGCATTTCAGAAAGTATTTGAGAAGGTCATCAGTCTAGTTTGGATGCACCAGAGCACCTTTATTTTCAGTGCTAAGATAAAGCTAAAACATTCTCTTTTTATTTTGTTAAAAGCATTTCTAAAAACATTGCCATATTCTTTCATGTTTCTCAACTAATCTCCATCGCCAGCTGGAAAGCAGTGAAGCACAGAAGATCATGCACATATCATCTTTTTAATTTTTTTTTAAAAAAACAGCAACAACCAAAAACAAAAGCCACAACCAACCTCACATCGTGAATTGTTAAAGTTAAATTGAATTCTACCATGAATAAAGTCAAATGCACTTGCACCTGATATTTTGGTCCTGGTTAATATAACCAGGACCAAAATTATAAATAGGAATGATCAAGAAGTAGCAGTAACAAATTAAATTACAGGAAGCAAAAAAGTTGTTAAGCAACAGACCCCCTGAAAATCTTATTTAAATTATTGAAATAACTTATTGACACAAAGACAATGTTTATTTTTCAAGTGCATATGTGGAAGGCACAATAGAAGCTTTTTCAAATTGACTTTGAGGTTATAGAATAAACAGCACAATCTAACAGTGTAATGTGGTCCAATCGAACACATTTCAGTGGCTAGTATCATTAGGAATAAATTATTGATGATTTCTCACTGAATGGTAATTTTCTTTGTCCTATTGGGAGAGAAAAGAAATGAACACGAACATCTTATGGCTCCTTCTAATAATGAACATGAAGTTACATCAGTTTCATTTATATCCAGAATACAAGTGGGAAGGGGGAAGAATGGCATTAATTCTGCAAAGAAAATGTCTATTGATTTATTCTGGCAACACAAATAGGCTCTTATTTTCAGTAACTCAATTTCTCCCTAGGAGAGGGTAGATTTATAAAGAAGACACCTTACCCTAATGTTTAAAATATTTTTAAACATTTGATTATTACCCACAGTACTCTGCCCCGGTAGGTTTGAATATTCTGATTTCATGCATAGTAAAATCGTGTAGGAGGCAGACTGAACTGTTTCATTGCATTCCTTTCAGTGTGATTTGTCAATATAGCTTGTAGTAGCTTAAAACTGTGGTCTGATTCCCATAGTTAAAAATAAATGCAGTATATGATGAAGTCATTGTGTTTTCTAGTTTGCCATAGGGCACTGTGGCTGTTGATTGCCCCATTGTGTTTGAAATTGTTTTATTGTGTGGAAATAAGCAATTGTGTGTATTTTTCTTCCAAGGGAGCTACTTAGAGAATTGTTGTTCCATGCAGACAGCATTAATTTAAAGACACTGCTTGGAGTATGCATTTGAAAATATGAATCAGTCTTGCATCTCTGTTAAGGCAGCATTTAGGTTATATCCTTGAACCTCTTAGAATGGTGATGTACAGGGAGTTTTTTACTGGCATTCAGCCAGAGTATCCTACAAAATTATCGTGCTCTTGAATTAGAAATGTTATTTTCTCTTTTCTCTAAGAACAGATGGAGCCCCATGGAGCTGAACATGCTTTTCATTGCTAAAAACGACATGTAGCACTTCAGATCAGCATTTGCAGTCAAGTCAACTTGAGCATAAATCTGGCTGTAATAGGTTAGAGATATGATAGAAAATGATTTTTCCAGAAGTACAAACACACACACAGTGAAAAGCTGATTTGCAAAATTAAGTTTAGGAAAGGAAAACTAGTTTTGGTTGGATTTGAAGGCCATAAAAATCAGGTTTTGGCATTCAACCTGTTCCCTTATTCCAGGAGAGCATATTTCCTCAGTTACTAAATATAAAACATGCACTCTTGTTCATAATATATAATAAAGTAACTAAATTGCTATGCTAGGTCAAGTCCAAGATAGTCATACCAATATTATATTCCCAAAAGGGCTCAGTATTAGGAAAAAAAGGTGTTGATAGGACATCACACCAACCCCTATTCCATATTGTTCATTTCTAGCAGTTAGTATCCATAGGTATTATGGATGCAATAACCATTGCTAAACTTATTTTCCATGAATTTGTCTAATGGCTTTTTAAAATTACAAGACACACTCTGGTTTTCTTGTTTCCCTTTTTGTTTTATTCCCACAATATTTCTATGAATTAAATTAATCTCAGAGGATTCCTAGCACAATAAGATTCATGAATGAATGGGGATTTCTCTCAGATTAAAAGATCAAATAACTGTCAAGCTGAAACATAACTGAATACCACCATGCCTTTATCAGTACTGCATGTTGCTTCCAGTAAATTCTTACTCAGATAGAAACTGCCCATTTTAAAAACAATTAGTACTGCAACATTTGCAGAGTCCAGGAACCCTATTTTTAGGTCATATGGTTAGGAATTTCCACATGAGAATCAGACAAATTAAAAAAGCTATTAAAGGAGGAAGCAAAGTAGACTGAAACTTGCAAGGACAGATTCATCAGTTTTTGCAAAGGGAGTCTTGTTGTATTTCCTATGGAGTTATAGGGCATGTGGTTTCCTATTGCTGATAATTATGTCCTTATTCCCTCTTGATTTAGAAGGGGGCTTCTTTGTTCCTTTCCCCCAATAAGGTTGGCTTATTGTATTATTTTCTCTCCCTCTCTCTATCCCTCTCTGGATCTCAGTACTTACAATAATGGACAATTTTACTTTCACAACAAACAAGTTTTTTTGAGAAGCATAAATGCAATAGATATGACTAGTTAGAAATAAGATCTGAGTTAGATTTTATATAGAGCTGTCATCTCAATAAATCTGCTGTTAAAGGTAATGTCTCGTAAAAAAAACTAATCAAAACAGTCTAAGAAAATATTATGTTAGCTCACAGCTATTTTCAGCATTGGCCTGGTGGATTTTGTGTTATTTTGTTGGAATAACCTGTTATTCCAACAAAATTGTTGGAATAAGATGGATAACTTTCTGTCACTCTGGTGGATCAGGATGGGTAAAATGCCAGGTGATAAAGATTATTGTGTATAAGGAGAACAAAATGGTAAAGTGCATCCCTAAATCTTTCCTCTAGGGACTCTTTCCACCGACTTAGGAAGGAGCCAGCAAAGGCATATCTATCTTGAAAACCTAGCACATTGGTAAAAGTTACATAGATTAAACTATGATATGTTCTTAGTTCATAGATAACTGGACACATCTCACGAATTTTTCAGATAATCAGCATGAAACTTGTATGTGTCCTAAGGTGATTATCTTAAGGGAAGATTATTCTCAATAAGTAATTGTTAAATCTGAAGGTATCCTAGAGCCCGGGTTGAAAGTCTCTCTTGTTCTTAAATGCAGAGCTCTATAATATAAAGATATTTACAACAGAAATGAGGACACTGTAGTGACATTTATGCAGGTGTATCAAAAGATTTATATCTTAAGGGTCGATATACAGAGATATAGCTCAATCCTCCATTGTTGTGCTATTCATGGTGCAAAAAAAAAGTTTCAGGTATAAAATTTGGTCGAACATCTCCATCAGGTGTTAGGGCAAGAATGGTCCATTTCCTAATGTGAGATAATATCCTATTATAATTTACAGCTTTCATAGTTCCTTAAAGACAGATGAAGAATAAACAACAGGAGCAAAGTTAGAGTAGTTCCATTAATGAATAGCTTCTACATAGTGCCTCCAAAACATTGGCTGTTTTTTTCTCTTCAGATTAAGGACAAGAGATGGCAAAATATGGAAATGATATCAGTTACTTGTAATGTGGAGCAGAGGTGGGTTTCAGCAGGTTCTGACCAATTCTGGAGAACCAGTAATGGAAATTTTGAGAAGTTCAGAGAACCTGTAAATATCACCTGTGACTAGCCCTGGACCTCATCTATTCTCTGCCTCCTGAGTCCCAGCTGATCGGGAGGAAATGGGGATTTTGCAGTATCCTTCCCTGGATTGGGGAAGGAATGGAGATTTTACAGTGTCCTTCCCCTGCGATGCCCACCAAGCCACACCCACAGAACCAGTAGTATAAAAAGAAAAGAAAAATTGGAAAAGAAAAAGTCAATAAAGGAAATAATGAAGAAGTTTGGTTTGTCTGGGATGGAGTAAGAACAACTGCCCTCAGCAGGGGGGTGGATTAGAAGACCTCTAAGGTCCCTTCCAGCCTTATAATTCCATGATTCTAAATTGTTCCCAACTGTCATCAAATCTATAGATCAAGCTAATATCATAACTTCTCAGCTCTTTTAAAATTACAAATTAAAAAACAAACCCATAAACATATAATTTAACTATATAGGTGGTTAAATTAAACATTTTCTTATGAAAGATTCCTCTGCTGCTGAGAGCAAAGATATCATCCCCCTTGGCTCCTGGTGTTCAAACCTGCGGGAGACTGCTGTTTTATGATCTCCTCATGAGGAGTTGCCATTTAGACCATTTGCTTGTGCAGATGTTTTCAGTCAGACATGATTCACATCAGATGTCATCATGGTTATCTTAAAGGACAATAGCAATAGCACTTGGACTTATATACTGCTCGATAATGCTTTATAGCACTCTTTGTGTGGTATACAAATGTCAGCATATTGTCCCCCAACAACCTGGGTTCTCATTTTACTGACCTTGGAAAGATGGACGGCTGAGTCAATCTTGAGCTGGTCAAGATCAAACTCCTGGCTGTGAGCAGAGTCAGACTGCAATACTGGATTCTCACTACTGTGCCACCAAAGCTCCTAGTTGAGCATCACTGAGATAAGTATTCTTTAATTACAATGACCAAGCTAAGAATGTGTTGCACTTCTCCCTAAGAGATCAGTAATACAGGTAGTCCTGAACTTACAATCACAATCGAACCCATAATTTATGTTGCTAACTGGGGCATTTGTTAAGGGAGTTTTGGCCCATTTTACAAGTGTCATAAATATGAGTTAGTTGCCAAGCATCAGAATTTTGATCATGTGACCATGGGGATGCTGCAATGATTGTAAATATGAAAAACGATTATTTATTTACTTTATTTATTTATTAGATTTTTATACCGCCCCTCTCCAAGGACTCGGGGCGGTTTACAGCCAACTAAAAACCGAACAGTGCAATAATAAGATTTAAAATTTAAAAATTATATACTCTGGCTGACTAAACAATTAACAAAATTTAAAATTGTCAACTTATTAAATTTAAATTTTAAATTTTAAAATTTAAAACCATTAGTCTGAGGACTGAATCCATCTCCGCCCCCTGCCTTTTATCCCCAGAGATAGGGTGGGTCTTCGCTAGCAGCGGTGGCTCTTCCTTCCCAAGGATCATGTTCAATAAGCTGAACGAAGGGTCTAGGAACTGAGGTGAGACCACGGTGAAGTGAACAGATTCATTAACAGCAACTAGAGTCAATAAACAGTGAAGTGAGGACTCCGACAACAACAACAACTGAGGTGACAGCCTTTATTTATATAACGGCTGTCAGCCAATGGCAACCCTTTAAAACTCCTGCTGCTGGGACTGTCAACCAGGCTGCATCTTAGCCAATCATCATCGCTCATCTGTTGCCGGGCGACTACGAGGCTGAAGGATGCAGCAGATCAGCCCACAGATTTCTACTGCTCTCCTCTCCTCTGCCCTTTGCACATTTGCTGATCAGGGCACTGGATCCAGCTTTTCCTCCTCTTCACCAGCCACCTCCAGACCTGGGGGCTGTTGAGTCTCCATCTGAGGGCTGACAGATGGCACAGGCTCTGCCTCTCTCTCTCTCTCTCTGCCATCTCCATTTCCCCTTCTCCCTTGGAGCTCCCAGGTTGCCTTGATGCTGACCCTGACTCCCACACCTCCTCCTCGTCCTCTGATTTGGCTGCTGGACGGGACTGTGGCCAATGGGCCACAACACACTGGCTATGCAAAAGAAAATCTTGTTTGGAGTGGTCCATGTCTCCAAGCTGGGTGTTCACTGGAGCTCCAGTTCCTGAAGGTTAGGAGGAGAGAGTTACACCTGCACCAACCTAAAATGCTTAACTGGTGCTATGCTGATCCCACTCCTTTGAATGGGATCCATTGAGAACACTGCCAGCAGAGCAGTTAGCCAGGTGTCCCTGATTGTATTTGGGCAAATAATTTCTATTATGGGGGGGGGGAACCCATAGGTGAACACCAGGACAGCTAAGGAAAACATAAGGTTACTTTAGTATGGAGATCAGTGGACTCTCCAGAGAGTTTATGTAGGTGAGGTCACAGAAGAAGAGTTTCACAAAGCACGGCTGGGCAACAGGTAGATAGATACAAGCTCAAGTGAAATTCAAAAGAGGATGAATGAATGAATCTCCAGGAACTTTCTCCCATCTTGACCAACTTGACCATAGGCATATACATCATACATATACAGTATCTTCTAACAGAGAATTATATGTCTAAAGAACACCTCGGGAGGTGGGTGTTAGCTGAGGACTGCACTTGACCTTTGAACACCACAACAGAGGATATATTGAGTAAAAATCCACATATCCAAGACATTTTCTTGGAAATCACATAAAACTAGTTTCCCATTGCCTTCTTCCAGGAAGCATTTTTTTTCTATTTTTTTTCCTACAAACATGTGTGAACAGCATGGAACCAGTTACATTTTAGAACAAATAAAACAATAGTCTTCATATTTGATACAATTAACAATAATACCCATATTTTGTTGAATTATAATCTTTCCTTAATTATTCAATATTTCAATATGTTACGTTTATGGCAATCTCCATATTCTTAATATCACTCCTTTTATTACAAATAAAATACCAATAATCACATTTGTTGTAGTTGACAAACTTATATAATTCTAATAGTAATACATAGAATTTGATAGAAGTCTTCCATTGTTTCCCTTTCTAATTTTCAGTTATAACTCTGTTATATTTAAATTATTATTATTATTTTTTATAAAGATATTGAATCAATGTTTGAACAATGTGGCATCTGGACACAATACATTCTAACACTAACAAAACTGATCGCATTAAGGATTATTATTATATTTACTCAGTTTATGAAATTCCCAGTACAATACACAGCTATCTTGGGTTGCGATCTATCATTACTCAATTATTTCACCTACTGTATTTTTCATTATTACTTCCATTTAATCAATTGGAAATGTAATACATTAGTATTCCCTTTATTTCTATCTGTTACTCTAGCTTTTAATCATCACCCTATATTTAAAAGTTTTTTATTTCTTTCCTGCCTAACTTCTAATCATACCATCTGCCTACAAGGAAAAAAAAGAGAAAGAGCACAAAGAGGGAGAGGTAGGGAAAGGCAGTTCAAAACAGCAACCAGGAGCAGGAATCATCCTTTCATCATCTCATGCCCGCTTTGTATTTTAGTTCCTATGCTTTTAAAAAAAAGGGACATGAAGGGAAAGGCAAGTCAAAGCAGCCATAAAGGAAAAGAAATCATCTGCCCATCATCTCCTGCCTGGTCCAGGAAGAATTTTTTGACATTCCAGGCTAGCCAAGAGTCCCAGGATTCCTTGGTATCTCCCATCCAAAATGTAACCATGGCTGACTTTGCTTAATTTCTGTGCCCAGACAAATAAGCCAGAGGCTGCCCCTTGCTGAACGTCTCTTAGATTTCCTTTACTTTATGTTAAAATGAGAGAGAGAGAGAGAGAGAGAGAAGGCCAGTATTTTTACTTGCCATTTCATTCAATGGAAACTTTGGGAGGATTCTGGGGGCAGCACACAAGAATCTTATATTATCTACAACAGAAATAATTAGCAATCATAGAAGCTCAGGATTAATTTTATTGATTCCACAGTACTGTTTTGCAGCCACCACAAAATAAAAAAAATTATTCCGCATGATATTTGTTTTCAAAACCTTATCTGTTGCATTTTAAAAGCAAAATATCTACTTTTCATTTTATTTATTATTAAACTTCTATGCCACCCATCTTGCTGATGCAACTCTGGGCAGCTTACAATTTAAAGGCAGATACAATTAAAATCATCCTTTTTCTTTTTGGAGAAAGATTCATCACTTAGGAGACAACCTCAAGATTCATGGAAGTCTTTTCCTTCTGATCACTCTCCCTATGGAATCTTGTACTTCCTTGTTCCTTATGCTATAGATCAGTGGGTTTAACATGGGGATCATCACTGTATAAAACACAGAAAACATCTTGCCTTGGTCTGGTAGAAAGCTATTGCTGGGCCGCACATATATACAGAAGAGGGTGACATAGAAGATGGAAACAGCAGTGAAGTGGGTGGAACATGTGGAGAAAGCCTTCCACTGGCCCTCCACTGATCGGATCCTCAGGATGGCACAAAGAATATAGATGTAAGAGATAATAATAAAAATGCTGCTGAGAGAGCCATGAGTGAAGGACATGATAAAAAGCACCATCTTGTTGATTTGTGTCTCAGAGCAGGAGAGGGATATGACAGCAGGGATA
>JANHFP010005327.1:51046-62041 GCA_032468135.1 Calamaria suluensis
AGGAATTTAGAAGGCTGGATGCCATTATCTTAGTTTTCTTAATATTGAGTTTCAAGCCAACTTTTGCACCTTCATCAAGAGGCTCTTCAGTTCCTCTTCACTTTCTGCCATGACAATTGTATCAGGACCAGGCTCTAGGGCTGATTTACTTTCTGTTTATTTGTTCTACTTACGGCCACCTATATTTACAGGCTGTGAACGATAAATCATAATTTATTAACTGCTTTCACCAAGGTATGGCACAAATGAGAATGGCACACAGTATGAATTCAATAAAGTTTAGTCATGACCTAATAGTCAAATCAGTAAGCAGCTATTAACAATAAGACAAAACAGACACAGCTACCGTATGTGTAATTGCATTTTGGGATTCAGGGTGGCATTGGTGAGATTCCTAGGAAGCTCCTCATGGGGCAAGCCAATCAAATGTCTTTAATTTGAAGAAGGTTGCTGCATCATCTGCTGCTTAGCAAATTTGTAGCCTTGGGATATTTGTTCTGGCATAATTTAAAGGTTGGCTTTGAAAGGATTATTAATTTGCTATACATGGAGTATTTCTATTTACTTAAGTCTCCTTCCCCCACTGTACCCCATTTCTAATGATCAAAGGACTTGTGCATTGGCACTTTCTTTTAGTGATTTCACATATTGTAAATTTGTATTTTAAACAGAGTTGGACGAATAAGCGGTCATGGCCATATAATGCTAAGCCATAAATTAATCAATCATGTTGAGGCTTTATTTGATACATGAATTCATCTGTGCTTTACAATTTATTTAGGTTAGCTTTTAACCTGTTCATATGTATTCTTCAAATTAGGGGGTTGAACCTGAGGAGCATTTTTTTAAAAATGTTCATTGTTGAGCAATTTTGTATGTGTGTATAATTGTTTTTTTGCTGATATTTAAATTAAGGGAAACTTAATTATCAGCAAAATAAATATCAGCAAAAAACAGTTAGAAACATAATGTCACAATGTTGTCGTATAATTACTGCCTGGATAGTCTCTAGCGATGAGCTGAAAGGCAAAATGGAAGCTAAGTTGCTCCCTCCCATATTTGGGTAACCAGGTGCCTCCACAAAACACACACACACACACACATACATACATAAAATTAATACATTAAATTCTGATGAGTACTTGTGCATATATACACAAAAAGATACGAACAGAGTGTATAAGTGTACATGTATAGATCCAGGTTCAAACATCTATTATCTATTAAGACATGGGAGAGAAGAAATAGGGTATTCACCACTATTATTAAGTGTCTCTTCATATTGTATATTCAAGTGCTTTAGAATAAGTGTTTAGAATAGGTTCTTGTAAAAGAAACAGACTAGAGGGAGGGAACAGTTTGGGAATAAGAACATGTTCACGGTGGTTTGACAGCATAAGAACTCACAGGACTGAGTAAAGAAGAATAAAGTCAGAAAAAATATTGCTAGATATATTCCTGGTATCTCAAATATTACACAGTATTTTTTTAACTGAAAGGTAGTAAAGTGAACATTAGAAGAGTAAGGTTTTTAAAGATTAGATATATTGAGAAGAAATGTAAGCTAAATAATCAAAACCATAATAGACTGGAACTGAGACACCAAAGCCTTTTATAGATTTATTTTTTTTAAAAAAGACCTAGCTTTATTAATTTTATAAGTAACTGAAGGTGATGCACTTACCTAATACTCCTTCCTCCTTCTGTTTTCCTCATAATGACAACCCCGTGAGATGAGTTAGGCTGAGAGAAGGTGACTAGCCCAAGATCACCCAGCTGGCTTTCATGCCTAAAGTGGAATTAGAACTCACAGCCTTCTGATTATTAAGAAAGGAATTAAAGCACAGATTTATAGTAGACAAAATAAGGCACAGGTAGTAACTTCTCATGAGTTCTAATGGAAATTAGTATGATGATAGTAAGGACATGATGAATATAATTATAGTAGTATAATGAAGAAGAAATCAGAATATGGGCTTGAGAAACATTCTAGAAGAGTTATCAAGAATGAGAGGTAGCTGAGTGAGCATTTGAAATTTGGGTGGGGTGGCAACATTCTCTTCCTCCCCACAATCATGAAGGGATCTCTGCAGCTCTTCAGCTGCAATAGTACACCTTACTAAGGTGTACTGTACATAAAGGGTAGCAGCAGAAAAATAGTAAACCCTGTTTGCCCTATAAAGAAAACATTTGAGATGCTGATTATAAAAGAGACATCTGGTCAAGGCAAGGGCAACATACAAACAGGGAGCAATGACAGAAACAGAATGAACATCGTCACTGCCACTGGGTGCTAAGTCTAAGGGAAGGAGTCTCAGCTTCATTTACTTGATATGGTTGCTGTGTGCAGAATACAAATACAGAGGTTCTGTAAACCAGTTCCACCCAGTCCAGGTAACAGAAGCAGGCCATGATTTTTGTTTTATGTTTTTTTAAAAAAAACCTTACTCAATGCATTTGTTTTGAAACTCATCCATTTTCATTTAGTTATTTTTTCAAGGAAAAATACTTTCATTTTACTTTCAGCTTTTATCACAGATGCATCCTTTAGGTGGCTGGCTAAAACATACACAAACAATCCACACAATACACATTTCATATGGCCTGAGGCTGTATAAACAAGCAGCTAAGCATGAGAGCTTGTCTGTGGCTTCAGATTTTATGTGCTACCCTCACAGCATATCTGAGCACTGCTTCTGCCTGGATGGGATGTCATACCGCCTGTCAAGAGAGAGTTGATGGCAAAATGCCTTGACACCCAGGGAGGTGTAAAGAGGCTGCCACTCAGGGAAGCATGACTGCGAGACAAGAATAGATTCCGTTTGGAGAAAGCAGGCGGACTGAAGCAGTCTACAGAGTATCATTAATTACTCTGGGGAACCTGATGTGTACGTACTTGTGGGCTGGTAATGAGGGATACTGCTGTTCACAGCCACCAATTAAGGTACAGGCTGTTAACTGACACTGCTTCAAGAAATTGCCCAGCTCTATTTCTAAATCTACACAAATGAGCAAGACTTGTTTCTCACATGCCTCCCCTCCCCCTCCCAGAATAGAATGATTATATTTCACCTCAGTGACTGCACCTCTTTCTGTTGAATGGTCAGGACCACAGGTTCATAAAGACCCCATGAAGAGCCATTGCGCTAGCCCAGGGCTCTGTTTCATAAAAGGCTCTCCCAAGAGCCATTATGCTAGCTAAGTATTGGGCCTGTGAGAGAGGCAAATCTGGATTCCTTTGACTTCTTTTTCTTACTGTTTCAGTGGGTTCACCAAGAAGTCCTGTTAGCAAGACAACTCTGACTCTCATCAGCATCACCAGCTGTGTCATTGGTCTGGTCTGTGCTTCTCATGTGAGTTGCCCACTTATGGTCAAGATAACACTTCATGTACCGGAGCATCTAATTGCTGATGGTAAGCCAGTCTTCCTCTTATCTTGTCACTCCTACTGTCAGATCATATTAGGTATAACATACATGTTAATGTTTGTTACTAGAGCATACTGTAAAACTCTGACATGTATCTGCACATCGGTCAGGTAAAAAAAGAACTAATTTTGACTGATTTTTCTCACCAGCTTTTGCCTAGAGCATGTAATGACAGTGCAACATCTTCATTAGCCTTCATTAATTGGGCATCTTTCAGATTTTCTGGGATTGCAGTTTCCCGGATTTCTACTTTTAACTCAAACTGAAGATTCTGCATGTTGCAATCCTGACACATCTGGAAAGCACCAAATTGAAGAAAACTAACATCCTCCAAACCTATTGGCTATTTATCCTTTCATGTTACTTGTAGATACCTACATGAATATAGTCATGAATAAATCCATAAAGAATAAATTAGAATTTCAAATGGTCATCCTGTATTTGTTTATTGCATTTCCATGCCTCCTGATACGTTATGTTCTAATTAGTACAACTCCCCAAACCTCTTACAAAGATCAGTAGCATGGCTGCATCTACTCTCAGACATGCAATTTAAGAAGCACACCATTCCAAGAAAAAGAATGTGAGAGGAGGAAGATTTCTGCGTAACAGTTGTACAGAAATATCCATAGTCAAAGCCTGTGTAGAGTAAAAATGCTACCCTCCTTGTTCTATTCATGTTGCCTCCAGAAAACTATATAAAATATGTTTCTGGGTAGGTTTCATTTGCAATTAAGATTATGGCTACCTGAACATGCACATTGATTATTGTCTTTGTGAAGAGCAAATCTCATTGCCCTGATTTGCATCCAACCCACTCTGCCTCTTTAATTTTCTGGATCAAGTTCTTCTGGGAGATTAATGTACCCTTAATAGTTTGTGGATGTAGGAACTTAAGTAATCCTACAGAATTGGTTTCTATACTTTTTACCATATTATGTACATCCATATTAGTTCCCCTCTTTCAGATTTGATATGGGTATTTCCCATACCTAGTAAGCTCTGAAGATTAAGTAAAGCAAATTTCCATTATATATAATGTGGTGTTATTTGTATTATGATATTGTAAGCCACCCAGAGTCACCACAATAAGATAAGGGGATATATAAATCAAATGCATACATACAGATAGATTGATTGGTGATACTCAGTTATACAAATCTACCTTGAGCTGTCCAAGTGATGCTGTCAAGGTTCCTTCTCAGTGCTTGGTGGCTGTAAGGATGCAGATGAGGGGAAACAGGCTCCTACTTAATCCTAACAATATCAAATGATTTTGGGGTTTGCTCCCTACCTGAGATCTTTAAGCATTCCCCCAGACAAAGTAGGAGTGCAATCTGGAAGACCACCTGGTTTCATGACTCCTGCTCAACAAGTTGGGGAAGCTGTAGCCATGAGACCCCTTTCACAAATTCATCTTGTGCACCAAGAGTGCATGTTTCTGAATCAATAGCCCATGTTCTTGCTCTTTCATTCATTGGTCATTTCTCATTTGGACTGCTGCAATGCATTCTACTTGGGGATCCCTTGAAGATCATTTGTAAACTGCAGTTGAGTCAAAATATAGCAGTAGGAGCAGTTGGGTACTCCTTAGTATGCCTATATAACTCCCCTGCCTTATGGTGGTTCCTAGTCAGTTTCTGGACACAATTCAGTTGTCCCCACTGAAATTTCAAGTGCCACAATCCTGTTGGCTTTTCAGAAGACTCTAGAACTTGCCACTTGACTCCTACTCTAGAACTAGGATGTTAATGTGGCACAGTCCATGCTTGTTCTGCTTGAATATATAGTGTTTATTTCACATCTTTAGTTTTTTATTGTTTTGCTATTATTATCTTTTTGCTTCTTATATTTACTCTCCAGGATTGATTGATAGATGAGTGAGTGATCATATAAATTTTCATAATAAATACATTAAAAGTTAAGAAATTCTGACTTCCCACACTAATGTGCCAACACAATTTGTTTTAAATCAAGTTGATATATTTATTTATATGTACACCTATCTCATATATGTTGACTCTTTGTAAAAATCAATAATTTATAATTATATATATATATATATATATATATATAATACAATAATAATATAAATCACTTTAAATAAATAGTGGTGATTGCCATAAGTAAAATCCAAATTTAGAAAGGGTTACTACAGATATCATTAATGGTGCAACTAACATGCAGGCCCTATGCTTCAAAGGATACCAAAACCTAATGGAAAAAACCTGTTTTGAAGACTTCCAAAAGGCCATAAAGAATGTGGCTAATGGTAAATTAAGGGGGATGATGTGGTCTCACCCAGAGGATGGAGGTCACAGCAGAAAAGGCTTCTATCCTGTGTCCCATCAGATAGAATGCCATAGTGGACAGGATACATACACAACATATGTCTCCTGCTGGACCTGATTGGACAGGTAGAAATAACTGGAAAGAGGCAGTCCCTCAAATAGCCCCATGCCACAAATTGCTTTAAAGGTCAAAATCAGCACCTTGAATTATACCTGGAAGCAAACCAGCAAATGTGTAGCTCACAGAGCAGACGTGTAACATGTTCCTTTTAGGACTTTCCGTACTGCTGCATTTTGCACCAGGTGAAACTTCAAAATACTCTTCAAGGGCAGTCCCATGCAGAACACACTGCAGCAGTCCTTCTAAAAAAGAAGGCAGACATTCTAAATAAACTTGGCACCAGATTACTTCAACCACCAACTCCACAGACTGCCTTAATCTTTAAATGAGGTCCTGCGGTTTGCAGAATGCTGTCTGGTAGGAAGAACAGAGGTAGATTTCTGTACTGTGCTACCTCTCTTTTTAAATGATTTTACTTCTGAAATACAGAAGGCCCCAGTTCTATTGTGTTTCAAGTGTCATATTATTATGTTTGTTTTTTTCCAGTTGTTTAATTCTAAATTTAATATTTTTAATAAGTGAGAAACAAATACATTTAATAAAAATGTGCTATTAAGCACTATGTAAGAGGTTTAAATGAGAGCTTTCCATTGGAGAATGTGGAAGATTCATTGAGAATATGATAATATGGTAAAAGGAAGATACTTTTTCATAGGAGGACATAATCTTAAATTTAGTGTAGAACTAGAATCATAGGCCTTTTTTAGCATAAACAAGGTAAAAACATCAACAGATTTTATTTTAAAGCATAGGCAAACTTTGAGCCAACATGTTTACAGAAAAGAAAATGTTGTTTATGGGTATCAGAGCCCCATTTTATTTTGCAAATGCTTCCCAGAACATTGGAAGCAAATGCCGCCCCTACAAAAATGCTGGGCTGTGTCCCACTTGCACTGTGGTAGGCTGAGGCCCCCTCACCTTCTGTTGGCAGATGAAGTGAAAGAAAAGCAGAATCTGACAGCATGCATGCCACGTTTGTCATCTGATAAATGAACAGCCAATAAGATATTTTATCTTTGGAAACCATTGCTAATTCAACATTGGCCTTAGGGAAGGTCAGACATACAAGACTGGATGAATGTGTGTTACATAACTTACTCTCCAATACTGGAGATGGAAAGATTGGTTCTTGTAGAAATCCAAATGTCAATTAGGTTGAAGCAGCACTTTGCTTCCTAACGGGAAACTCTTCTGTGTCTCAATAATTTGTTTATTAAGGTATGCAAGTTCTTACTGTGATCTGAAGTGAAACAGTATAGACAGATGTTCTGACATCTAGGCCAATGAGGGGGAAGATGCTTGTGAAAAAAGACAGAAGTAGAGGGTGGAGAACAGATCAAATTGATGGAGCAACTGACCCTGATTAAAGAAATTAGTTATTTTACCTGGAAATTTAATAGGAGATTTTGTCCTTGGAGCAACCCGGTTTCATGGATCTCTGTTGAAGAGTCAGCTGGCCTTCATGGTATCATATTTACTTCCAAGCCTTCTGTTATTTGAACTTTTTTTGTTAGCCTGGATATGATTTTGTATACATTGTCTTAAAATCGTGATAGGAGATAATAGACACATGTGTAACCACATCTCCTAGAGATAGACATGGTAAGTCTAAGGCATCTGCAATGATAGATGGCTGAATCTTCAAAACAGGATAATTGGGGACGTTTGAAATGGGTCCTGGAAGAGTTATTTCCAGATCATCTCCAGAAATGAAAGAATATATGTCTGCCTAATGTTTTTGCTGAAAGAAAAGATCCAATGCTTGTTAAGTGCATTAGAAAAGTAACCTTGAGGATATTTTCACACACAAATTATAAAGTGGGTTTTAAGTTACATTAGACAAAATATTCACTCACATTACAAATCCATTTTCTTTTGTATGTGACATAAATTAGAGGGAAGACTTAGAGGAAATTTACTGTAGATCTCTCCCATGAAAATGCCTTCAGTGCTCCTCTTTCAGAATGCAATTTCTTTCCATTTTTTGTTGCAGGAAGCCGATTTATCTTACTAGAGGGGAACCAACTGGATGCCAGTGACTGGTTAAATCCTGCCCAGGTGGTTCTTTTTTCCCAACAAAATTCTAGTGGGCCATGGGCCTTGGATATGTGTGCCCGACGACTTCTCGACCCTTGTGAACATGAGTGTGATCCTGAAACTGGTAGGTGGGTGCAATGTGGTGACTGATGTGGTATCTGGGAGATTGTCAAGTTCCCAAAGCGATCAAAAACTGTGGTGGAAAAATGACCTTCACATTTCCTTTGTTTCTGTGATGTGGTGATAACAAAATGTCATATGAAGTTCCCTTATCTTGAATCCAAATTTTCTTCTACCTAGCAGACTATTTTTGATGGATTATGTTACGCTCTCTGATTTAGGCTGACAATCTTTCCTATGAACTATTACAAAAAATACTTTCATATTTCATATTCAGGAGGAGAACCTAAAAATATAAGTTTTAAATATTGCTAGATTGCTAGATTCTACCATTTCTTCAACAGGCACAATTACGAATTTCCAGGTGCTACCCCCTAAATCTAGAGATGTTATATCTCAGGAGATTGGTCCAGCCTTCTCTCTTCTGCACATGCTCACAAGGAGGCATGTTTGTTCCCCTTTGATGTGATGTGACTCATTTGCCCATTGTGTCTGCATTTCACTTATTCACAACCATCTGCCATAGCAGCTGCCAACTGTAGCAGGCCTCTCAGGGGGATGGTTTCAAACACCCTCCTCAGGCTTATATTTCTAAATTCATAGGTTTTTGACAGCATTCTGTAAAAATGGTTATGCCTTCCAAAAAAAATTAAAAATAACAAAATAAGTACTTCTGTTGTACCTTTTGTTCTTTTTGGCTGTAATCTGACTAAATAGCTGTGTAGCTAATATTTAAAGCATACAACTGTGGAGTCTTCTTCTTCTTCCCTATTTACAGATATGTCCAATATAATTCAAATGACAGAACTTACTTCCAACTAATTCAGTTGCAACCTTAATGTAGGCTTTCAGAAATGCCATCTAGTGAGAGGAGTAAAGAAGTGCATTCAGGGGAATTATCATATGTCTGTAAACCTTAAAGCACAAATTAACTTATGATTGCAACTGCAGAATTTTTGGCATCATAATAATATATGGCAGGGAAACTCAAACCATTGCTTGAAATGCAGGATAAAATGGGACCTCTCCCTGCTGCCTGTTTCAAGTCACTTATGGAGCTAGAGGTGTCACTGAATCTTATTTTAATGCTGGCAATGTCTAACTTTAATTCCATCACCTTGGAGAAGCAGTCTGGTTGGATGTTCAAGTGACCAATCATACTGCAGATATCTCAATCTACTGTTACCATTTGCAGCTTTGATATCTGAGTAAAAATAATCACACACACCCCCATGGACACACAGAGATGTAGAACTCTGTTTGTTCTAGTGGTTAAGGCAACAGGTTGGAAACCAGGAGAGTGTGAGTTCTAGGGCCGGTCACTCTTTCTTAGCCCAGAGAACGTACGATACAGGGCAGTTGTTGGGGGTAAAACTGGGAAGAGAAAGAACTGTTATATATGTTTGCTGCGTGCGCGCGCGAGAGAGATCCCTATGCAGGATTTCCATTTTAGTTCCCAAAAGATAGACAGTGTGGAAGGAAAAAAACTGTTGATTTGCCAAGAGCCTGGGCAAGTAGAGGATGAAACAGTCATCAGAATAGAAATTTACTTCTGAATAAGTGGCTGCTTTGAATGGGACAGTGGGAGAGTTTCACTCTTGTGGCCTTTCCGCTGAGTAAGCATCTTTCTTTCCTCATTCTAGCACTATGAAAGGAGAACAATTTCTTTCTGTCAACTTTCCCTTTATAGTTTTATACTCTTTTGTTATGCTCTCCTCTCACAGTGTGAAGCAGTGTGACCTTTTATGTACTGTATTTCTTCAAAAGTGTGCCCTACTACATTCAGTGATTACAGCTTTATTCCTTTCTAATCCCTTTAGGATGAAAAGCTTGGTAAAGCTGGGCTTTCAAACAGGAATGGTTGAGAGCTAATCGGGAAGAAGTCCCTGAAAGGCTCAGTAGGGTTCCAAATAATTATTGGGTTTTTTAAAAATAAATTTTATTATTTTAAAAACACTAAAAGATATGGTCAAATACATAAATATAAATTCTATATAATATATACATATCTTTACATCCATACGATGTATCTTATCCAATTCAGCGCCTTTGTTCTTTCTGTTTTGTATTGTATGCTGAAGTCCATATGTAGTATATTCGTTGTCTTTACAGTCTTTGTTAATTCTTCTTTATTATTTTGCTCCTTCTCATATTGAGCCAATTATAGTATTTATTCCGAATTTCATAATATCGTGAGTCCTCTTTCCCCTTTAATGCCAAGGCATTAAAGTGGATCCCGTATTCTAGGTGTGGCCTTACTAAGGTTTTATAGAGTGGTATTAGCACCGCCCTTGATCTTGATTGTATCCCTCTGTTAATGCAAGGTAGGATTGAGTTGGCTTTTTTGGCTGTCCCCACACACTGCTGGCTCATATCAGGGGATGAAGGCCAGCAACCCGTCCACACAAACAAATTAATTAATTAGCTAGAAGCTTGAAGGAAACTTAGTTCATGACAGTAAATAAAATACCGGTAGTAAAAAATGCTACAGGTTCGCCGAACCGGTAGTAAAAAAAATGGTTAAAAGATTTTTTAAAAAATACATTTATCTATCATCCACTCTGGTATTTTCATAACTTTTTTGTTTTTGAGCTATATTTATACATAAGGTTGCACATCCTCTTTCCTCAGATTTAGTAATTGCCATAATTTCATTTATTTTAATTATTTTTCTTTTTTCTCTTCCTATTTTCTTCTCTTCCGGCCATCGATACCACAGTTCCCAAACCTTATAGTAAAATTATACACAGTATATTTATTATAGTTAACAGAAATAGAAAATCAAAAACGCCGATCGATAAAGTAAGTTAAAATTATAAGATATAAATCTTTGTTTATTTATGTTGTTTTAAGATGGTTGCTTTAAGTTTATGTATGTTTTCTTAATATATATATATTTATACACTCCATTAAGAATTCCATCAGCCAATCAGTTGATACAATACAACCTTCCAATCAGCTCACAGTTACAAAGTCTACACTACAGACTACCAGCCTA
>JANHFP010005332.1:42188-56351 GCA_032468135.1 Calamaria suluensis
CTGACCGGTTGGATCACTTTGCAGTCCAAGGGACTCGCAGGAGTCTTCTCCAGCACCAGAGTTGAAAGGCCTCAATTCTTTGGTGCTCAGCCTTTCTTGTAGTCCAACTTTCACAGCCATATATTGCAACTGGGAAAACCACAGCCTTGACTATATACACTTTTTGTAACAGAATAAATAAAAATTGTACATGTATTTTTCAGTGCCTGGGAAAGTATGCCTTGATATGAGCGTGAAATACCAGTGACACTGGTGCAAGTTAAACTCTTGAGGGAAACCCTTGAACGTTGGAAAGCCATCATAAAGGAAGATTCTCTCCATGGCCACAGCCAAACAGTTTTTCTGGCAGGGATTCAGAGCAAAGAATATCCATCTGATCTTGAGCAACTAGAATAGTGGCCAAAATTGTGGAAATCTTTTGGAAGAAGTGTATTTTCTAAAACCAGCTGATAACACCACTTTTTTGGGGAGTAGTAGTACCATAAAATCATATATCAATGGAAAGATAATCAAGAACATAGTGGAATAACTTTTATGAAGGATTTGCTATTAGAATAGCAGTTACAGTATAAAGAAGAAAAGTGAAACACATAGAAAAAAATGATCACCAAAGAAAAATGAGATATACAAAAATTATCACGTCAGTTAATACTTAGTTGGGTAACCTTTAGCATGAATTATGGCCTTAAATGCCTTCCCATGGAGTGAACCAAGTCTTTTAGGTCTGCAGCTGTTATAAAGTGAAAACAAAATTGAATGACTGCTTCTCTTAACTGGGTTTTATTGGTGGGTCATTTCTGACTAACAGGTTTCTTTAGTAGGCTCCGTAGATTTTTCAATTGGGCTAGTCTGGACTATTCCCAGGCCATTCCAACAGTGGAATATGATTATCTTGAAACATCCCCCCCCCCAAAAAAAAGTGGTGTTATTAGCCATTAAAACTCAAAAATGTACTTTTCCCAAAAGGTTTCCGCAATTTTGGCATCTGCTGTAGTTATTGCTCTGATCATCATCAAGTTCCAAAACCACTTTGTTTTACATTGCTATCGGGTGGTCCAGGAGCTATCCATGAAGGGATGAATAATAGCACTGCTGTCACTTGAGAATAAGTCCACAGAAAGAGCAGACAATAAAGAACATTAGGAAGAAGCTTCCACTACATTATGTGAAACAGTTCTCACATAGCAAGCCTTGTATGCCATTATTTCTTCAGTGGGTGGAAACATGAGAACAACCCCTCTGGTGAGGAGTGAAATAAATGGTGTGAAGGAAATTCTATTTAAAACCAATGCAGAGTTGTTGTAGAAACCAGAAAAGCTCCTTGATCAGCTCTAGCTTAAAGCCCAGCTTTCTGCTACCGTTGCCTATAGGATCTGACAGAATAAGCTACAGAGTGGGAAGAAATGGGACAATGACACATTAGTCAGTTCAACAATGCTCTCGTATCCTGATCTAAATTCTGATAGTTAAACCACTCGTGCTGCAAGCTTCAGCTCTTTGCATTTTAACATCATAATGCCATGCTGAAAATATCATCGGATTTAATATTTCTCCGTCCCTCTGGTAGAAGGGAGATTATAGAATTGTTATGAAAACCCCATCTTGATCAAGATGCCCTCCAGCTTGTCCTCAGATAAATTATTCTCTGAAGTTCCAGTCCTGCATTAGGATGTAATTAGGATGGTACAGGAGAAAAAGCCTCTATAATTTGGCAGTATGTGGATGAGACACGAGAATACTACCGGCAATGCTTTTGAAGAATCCTTCTTCCTTTACTCTCCTCCCCTTGCTAACGTTGCCTTTTGCTTAGGCTTAATTCCATGTAGCCTCTTGAAAGCAAGCATCCAAGGAATTCTGTTGAAAGGCTGGCTGGATTACAAAGCTCATTAATGAACAGGGGAAGGGGAATGTCACATTTGAAAGACAATTATGAATATGCCCATGATTCAGAGACAACTAGGAACTCCTCTGAATAATCCACATGGGGCAGTCACCATAAAAAAAACACACAACTTTTTCACCCATCACTAAGAGAAGGGGTGAAGAAGCCATTCGGAGTTCCTGCCGCCTCCCCCATCTGCCTGGGGAAGAGAAAAAGGGGAAACTGCAAAGCTGGGTAGCCAGTTCCAAATAACCCCTTTCCTCCTTTTTGCTTTTCCCAGAAAGAAACCTATTTTAAGAACTTATTTCCATTTGTAATTCAAGTCATTCCAGATGAACAGCAGCAGCTCTGATCATTCCATTTCCCTCTCCTTCCAAGCCTTTGCTTATCCCAGGCAAACTCTTGGAGCTACCCGAAACCAAGCCTTTGTAGCCAGCACAATCAAGGAAAGTGGGAAAATGACTTTGGGGTGTCCTCAATTGAACTGGACTTGCTAATCCAACTCAAAGAAGGATGCAGCTTTGTCCACTTACATCGGTGATGGGATTCAAATAATTTAACAACCGGTTCTCTGCCCTAATGACCAGTTGGGTGGGTGTGGCCAGTGGGCATGACCGGCACTTGTCTTCCTGCATCCCCTCAGGAGCAAAAACGGACCATGGGAGGATGCACCATCCCCATGCCCCATTTTGGAGGTCTCCCTGAAGCCTCTTGGGAGCAAAAACAGGCTACAGGGGACATGCTTCACCCCCACAGTCAATTTTGGGCCTAGAAGGCCTGCCTGAAGCCTCCTGGGGCACGTGGTGACTCCTTGAAGAAGGGGCAGAGCCAGCCAGAAATTTAACTACCAGTTCGCCTGAACTGGCCCGAACCGTCTGAATATACCCTTCTCAAATCTAACACGAGTTTCACAGCTTGAAAGAACCAACAAGCTTTGCTATACAGTAAGGCCCAAATCAAATAGGGGAATGGGACAGCAATGGACATCTTCTTAACTGATCCAATCCCTTTCATGACATTTGGAGCCTAAAATATAATAAAATCCAAAAATGATATAACCTCTGGTCTGTGGAATAGTATCTATCTCTGTAATACAGCTTATAAACTTTGTTCTATTTCTTCAACATTGCTATTTTTGATAAGTGAGAATGAAACAGTTCTATATATTATTTTAGAGCTGGACAACTAGTAGGCACAAAGGGATATAAAAATCTTAATCTTTGATGTCAATTTGGGGTTGTCCAGATTTTTGCACACAAATATGGTAGATCTATCATTTATAGTATTCAGCAAGATTGCTTCTGAATTCCAAATTAATTAGAATGCCTTTGCTGACTGTCACTGTAGGACAGATATCGACAAGTTCCTCAATACTTCCATGGATTTAGATCTTTGAATATTTCAGTTACCACAATTTAAGGCCTGCATACACAAACTATCTATGCTCTAAGAGGTAATAATTGATCATTCTGGCTACTTTAGAAATGGTTTATTATAGTGAGTTTGAGTTAAGTAATTTTCTAAGTTAAATATTTACACTTATCAACGTAATCCATTCATAAATGTTTTCTGGAAACCTTTTCAGTAAAGCCATATAAATCCTGCATTCTCCATTCTGTTGTCCTATGAAAATAATTATTTAGTCAACGTATCAAAAAAAAAAAGCAATGTAAATTAGGAAGGCTTGCTTGTTTATGGAGGCATTTGCCATTCTGCTATGTAGAGATTATGAAAAAGAACTATTTAAGCACAGTATCACAGTCTTTTGCTCATGTTCAAAATGTAACAATAAGCAACGTACATGTCTAAGAGGTAATTGAAATATTATTTACATTCAGTACTCATCCATAGTTATTTTCCTCTTGCAAAGAGGGCATCACGACATCATTGCACAGATGATATGGTCTATATGCCAGCATTAGTCATCAGGAGGCAAGGACATGATCGTGGCATTTATGTATGATGTCATCAAGCATTTGTCATTATTTCAGTGTCATTGCAGTTTGCTGTAGATGCTTCTGTACAGATTGCCCTTGAAATTAGACTGACTATAGTCCTCCCTGCTGTTAAGTAACCCTTATTAGTACCACCTTTGTCCTTTTTGCTAATTTGTCCAGTTTCTGCTTTATCTCCTCTCACTCATACGAGATGTTCCCATGATTGGATGAATTAGAAATAATTATTTAATAAATAAAAATGGGAAATATATTTGGACAGATCCAGATTATCTTTAAATACCACATTGCATTGAGTTACTGCATGCAAGGAAATAAATGAAAGGAAGTTTCATGAAATCTCAGCAGTTTCTGATTTCAAAGAGCTGTTCCCAGTTGGTGAAGAAGGGTTTTTATTCCCATCTTTTTCTTTTCCATTGCACTTATAACTTATTCTATCCTTCATCTGCCAAAGTTGGGGCCAAATAACATCAGCACTACAAAACTTGACAGTTAATTAAGGTTGAACTTTTGCTACTACAAGCTCATTATATTTTTAAAACTATACCCCACGGCATGGGCCCAAGCTACAGAAATGTGGGATCATTTCTACCTGGCTGTATCTACCCATCACGTTAATCCTGGCAAAAAAAGACTTGCTCCAGGGCCCATCTACAGTAATAGATGCTGTCTGGCAAAACCCAGAAAGACAGCTTTTTGTTCTGTTCCCAGAACTTGTGTGGACAGATCAAGACAGACTCAGTGCAACACTAACAGCTCTTTATTAACGAAGGTAACAAGCAACAACTGGCTCAGCAACTCTCTCAGCCGGCAACTTTTGACAGCTCCTTTTATAGCGGAGCTGTCCGGGTGCTGGACCAATTGTCAGTCAGGATTCTCCTGCTCAGAGGTTGCCATGCGCCGGACCCAAACAGAGGCTCTTCTTCTGTTGCTATCTCTGTTCAGCTCCTGCAGCTGCGTAGACGCAACACTTTTCAAGGGTGGGCTTCCAAAATTTTAGCAATGGGTTCTCTGCCCAGTTCCTGGGTGCATGTGGCCTTGGAGGACTAGGACTAGTCGGCCTCCTGCAGGTGGCATTTTTGCGCTCCCCAGGCACCAGAGGCCTTCCTTGAGCCTCTGGCAGGGCAAAAAACAGTCTCCCCAGGTTCCAGAGACCCTCTGGAAGCCAGAAACAGGTATATTTCTGGCCTTCCTGAACTTCTAGTAGGCCCATTTTTCACACTCCCCAAGTCTCTGTGTGCATCCTGCAGTTACCTACATCCAAAATGGGCTGTGTGGGGACTCTGGGGAGGAGAGGGGTGAGCAGGGTCAGCTAGGAATGGGATTTTGGAGTTCTCCAAACTGCACAGAACCTCAGCTAGAGGTTTTCCCGAACCCGTGCGAACCCCCAGCCGCCCACCCCTGGAGCTTTTCCTATCAAAGTGCTGTTCTCTGGAACACCATTCCATCACCCTTATAAGTTCTTTAAGACCTGCTTTTGTTACTGAACCTGGGACCTTAAGTGCATGGCTCATCCCCTATTATGGGTGTGTAAATGTTGACTGATTTTTTTATTTTAGCTGTTATGTATGTAATTTATTACATTGTTATGAGGCTTCTAACTTCCTTTTATTTATTGTTAGTGACCCAGAGTCATATATTGGATGCCAGTGAAAAATGAATGAATGAATGAATGAATGATGTTTAAGTAAAGCAGAAACTTGGCTGACGCTGGCTAAATAACTAAAAAAAGGAAGATTGGAAGCTTGCAAGATGCTACATATCTCAGAAATTGTGTTGCTGGAGGACTTCACTACTGACCTGCTGATTTAAGATATTGCTCCCTATAGATGTTACATTTGTTCCAACTCAAAAAGCTTATGACATTATAGTAGTTTCTGGAACAGCTTAGAGATTTCTTAAAAGTGGCTAGACAAGACATAGCAAAGCAAAGCACCTTCAGGGAATTCCTGTAATAAATGGAACAGTCCATTATCACTGCAAACACAGCAAGATTCGTATAAAAGCATTCTGTGTGATGAAAAAATGCACCACAAATAGAAAAACTAAAAAATACATTATCAGTAATACCCCCAAGGATCTGTATATATACTATTATGTTGGGGCTGTACAGCAGGGAACTGTATGAAAGCAAAATCTTTTAACTAAAGAGTATTTAAAAACTATACATCCCAGAGCGAACACAGACCTAAAGACGGTGACAGTATAGACCTCAAACAAAGGGATTGGATTTCATTGCAGAATAACACAATGAAAGCATATCAGTGGGAAATGGCAAGGAAGGAGAAAGCAGCAATCATGGGAGAAATAGGATTCAATGGGGAAATAACACTTAAACAGTACTGAGAGAATAACAATGAGCAATCAGATCACTAAGGGATAGAGATAGACCAGCAAATACAACACAGTGTTTAAGGAAGACAGGAGGTCAATACTAGTTCTGAACAAACCCCTTTCTTTGTCTTAAAAGAGAAAGTGAGTCCTGAAGAATAGGAGAAAGAAAGAAAAGTGGAAAAAGAGAGGACATGAAAAAGAAAGAAAAGGAGCTGAGAAGTCAGCCTGTATATAAAGAAAGACAATAGATAAATCAGGCTGAATGAGGAGAGAGTTGTCAACCTAATTTTACAAGATTTTCTCTTTAGTAACGCTATAACACAGACTAGAGCAGTGATGGTGAACCTATGGCACAGGTGCCACAGGTGGCACACGAAGCCATATCAATGGGCACATGAGCATTGCCCTAGTTCAGCTGTGATGCGCATGCAGGTGCTGGCCAGCTGATTTTCAGGCCTTCCAAGCTCACCAGAAGTCGGGAAAGAGGCTGTTTCTAGCCTCTGGAGGGCCTGGGGATGTTCAGAAGTCCTGTTTTTCACTCTCCCCAGGCTCCAGAGCCTTTCTAGGGAGGGTGAAACAAATTGAATTATGGGTGTGGGCACATGAGCACACAAACCCCCCCCCCCAGGTATCCCCCACTTTTGGCACGCGATGGCAAAAAGGTTAGTCATCACTGGACTAGGGCATATAAAATCTTTGCCAGACCTATACTAGAATACTGTTCATCTGTCAGTATTTCAGACATCACTACAATAGAGGGGGTCCAGAGATACTTTACTAGAAGAGTACTCAAATCCTCTGCTCGAAATAAAATTCCCTATACCACCAGGCTTGAAGTGTTAGATCTAGACAGCCTCGAACTATGACATCTACATTCTGATTTATGTTTAGTTCATAATATTATTTACCAAAATGCCCTACCCGTAAATGAGTATTTTAATTTCAACCACAACATAACAAGGGCTATCAATAGATTCAAATTAAATGTAAATCACTGTAATCTAGACTGTAGGAAGTACAACTTCTACAATAGTTATAAATGTCTGGAACACCCTACCTGATCCTGTTGTTAGTCTCACTAATCCCTGTGCTTTTTCCCTTAAACTGTCTACTGTGGACCTTTAATGTTTTTTTAAGAGGTCCTTAAGGGCTGTGTGCATAAGTGCACCTGTGTGCCTACAGTCCCTGTCCTACTGTTCCCATCTATTTGTAATCACCCCATGTGTTTATGGCTATGTTATGCCTATTTATATCTTTAACTGTGCCAATTTTTGTGCCAAAGTCTACTTTTACTTGTTTCCTTGTACTTGTTGACAAATTAAATAAATAAAATAAAATAAAAATAGCACAGTTCTGCTTTAAGGGTTAGTGATATATACAACATTTCAAAGTTCATGGAAGAAAAGGGGCTTTTATTAAGAGATGGTCACTGGTGTCTTTTAGGTCGCTCAAATCAGCATTTGACCTATTAAAGCTGTGACTGTCCTGAACTGCATATATAACGTATGGAGAGAGGCTTAGATACTCCTGGGGGGAATTCAAAAGGAATTCAAATTTATTGAACCTTTTAAGCATCTTTTGAGATTGAAAGGGTAAATTAGTCTATCATCCATGTAAAAAGTTTACCAGTGAACACTCCCATTCGTGAACACATTCTTGCAGCAAAAAAATGGAGGATGCAAAAATCAATTCCAATTCTAATAGGAATTGGTATTCAACTTAATTGAGTAAATTGCAAAATGGAAAGGCTAAAAATGCTTATCCATTCATTACAGAAGTAATATCAGCAAAATATTAAATCATTTTAATCTATTGGTACCTTTATGGATTCTTTCTCTGATAATTATTGAACACTATATATTACATATATTATTCTAGAATTGCTTGGTTGACCATATACTGTAGATGTTGTCACTGATCACACAGATGCCAAGGAGTAAATGGAATACGTATTCCATAGTCAACAAAACCAGATAAGTCAATAATCAAAATACTTGATAACATACCATAAATAAAATAGGTATAACATTTGTGTATGATCCCCATATTATAGGGGCCATATTTTTTCCCAACTATGTGTTCAGACTCTGGGTTATAGCATACAGTATGTATCATATTATTGCCCAATTGCAAGAAATATGTGTTTGCTTACAGATAGCACTTCATCTAGTGAATGTTTTCTACACAAAAGCTGTGTGACTGCTTTTGTGTTTCAGTTGGGGCCTACTTTTCAACAAAAGCACTGTTTTTCTTGGATATTATTCTGGTATGCTGTTAAAAACATACACATTTGATTCTCATAAGAAAGCCATCTTATTCAAGACATAAGGAAGAACTACAGGCATTGAGCTATAATTATGATGGGGTGAGGAGGAAAAGAAGAAGGAAAAGTGGAGTGGAGGTTTGGCAATAAAAATGAAGTGAATCGTAGACTGTTAATATTGCTTTTATAAAAAGAACTACCGTATGTGGGCTGGAAAACATTGGGTAGTGCTTGCATGCTGAAGAAAGTAGAGAAAGCTGTTGTGCATAATCTGAAAATGCATGATGAAGGCCAGAAGAGAAGGAAAAGTATGGATCCATAGTTACTAATTAATGAAGAGGGCTTGGTATCAGCCCCACTAAGTAGACCAAACCAAACCAACTCCTCTGAAGGCAAAAATTAGTTTTATTGAGATTGAATAGAATAATAGAATCCTGTAAGTTTGATTGTGCTGTATCACCTCTTCTTCTAATACTTGAGAAAATTAAGCTATCAGCCTGTGTAATTTCTATATGTTATTTCACTGTTCTAGGCTTTAAAATGCTTCAGCCAGGGGTGAAATCTAAAAATTGTGGCCACCAGTTCTGTGGGCATGGCTTGGTGGATGTGGCCAAGTTCACGTCATGCATGTCACTCACTCACGCCGTTCTGCCCAAGCTAATTTTGGAGCATTCTCTTTCCCCACTCTCCAGCCTGGAGGGCTGTGCATCCCCCTCCCACTAATCTTCCATACAAATCACCCACCTGGTTTCTGCAAAAGCAGACCTTCCCTGCAGGACGATTCAAAGAGGGGAGGGGAATGCTGCAGAAAAAGGCAGTGCAGAAGGCAGGCAAGCATGGCAGGGTCGCAGATCGGTTTGGGGGTGTGGCCAGCCAGCAATCACTACTGATTCTGGGAACCAACCCCAATCTCCGCTACCGGTTCTACCGAACTGGTCTGAACCAGTAGTATTTCACCCCTGGCTTCAGCCCTTTTGCCTAAGAAACAATTCTGACATATCTCATATCAATAACAATCTTCCTTGCTCTCTACAGAAGAAACTAAGATAAACAAGTTGTACTCACCATCATCAAAGAAAAAGGGGCTAATATCTTGATTGGGCAAGAGAGAGAAACACTACTCTTCCATGTAGATCCTAATTGTAGGTCATCCTAACCGAAGGAGAAATAAAGTAGCATGCATATACAGTGGCTATAGAAAGTCCATACACCCCTATTAAAATATCAGATGCTTGAAATATAAAAATAATCAGATCTAGATAAATCACTTCAAAATTCTTTCCCCCTTTAATATAACATATAAGCTGTACAGTTAATTGAAAAACAAACTGAAATATTTTAGGAGGGGAAATAACAATAAAAAAATAGAATATTGCAGCTGCAAAGGTGTTCATGTTGTCTTATACACTAAGTAGGGATGTGGCTGTGTTCAGAATTAACCAATCACTTTCAGACTGAGTTTAAAAAAAATAGTAGTCAGTACACATCTGTCATGAATTAAAGTGACTCTGATCAATCAAGGGAGGTAGGTTGGGCTGAAAGAGTTAGTGAGCTAGTAGCCCAAAGTTGTTCAGTAATGGCTGAGATTAAAACCTGGAGTCCTTGGCGCTAGCACACCTTAATCATTGTACTATACCAGCTGTCAAATATGAATCACCATACTTCAGCTTGTCCTTTCCTAATTTAGGGAAAAATAAATCTCTATCTCACTTTCTTTCCTTGATCAGAATTTTCTGGTGATAGAAATTATGGCTTCTGGTATCTCACACTATTGGGATTTGTGAAGTGTGGCAGGAGATGCCAAACTCCCCAAAAAGTCTCTTATTAGTCCAGTACAGAGGTGGCTTTCGGCAAGTTCTGAGCAGTTCTGGAGAACCGGTAGCTGAAACTCTGAGCAGTTCGGAGAACTGATAAATACCACCTCTGACTGGCCCCTCCCCCATGTATTCTCTGCCTCCTGAGTCCCAGCTGATCAGGAGGAAATGGGGATTTTGCAGTAACCTTCCCCTGGAATGGAAAGGGAATGGGGATTTTATAGTATCCTTCCCCGGCCATGCCCACCAAGCCACGCCCACAGAACTGGTATTAAAAAAAATTGAATCCCACCACTGGTCCAGTAACCTCAATCCTGCTTCTAAAGTAGGATAGGAGAAAAAAGAAATAGTATAGGTAGTCCTGGTCTATGTGAAGTTACAACGGGACTGAAAAAAGTAACATGACCATTTGTTTTGCTTACAACCATTGCAATATCCCCATGGTCATGTAACCAAAACATAGGTATTTGGCAATTGACATACTTATGACCGTTGCAGTGTCCCAGGTGTGTGTGTGTCATATGATCACCCTTTGTAACCTTCTGACAAGCAAAGTCAGTTAATTAACCTAACTACTGATTCATTAACAATTGTGTCAATAACCTAAAAACTGCAGTGATTCACTTAACAACTGGAGCAAGAAAGGTTAAAAAAATGGGGCAAAACTCACTTAATACATGACTTACGTAGCAACAGAAATTTTAGACTCAATTGTGGTCGTAAGTCAAGGACTATTTGCAAACAATTTAAAGTAATGTAATATATTCCACTATTATACTCTCTCTCTCTCCCTCTCTCTCTCCCTCTCTCTCTGTAATTTTATTTAATGGAAAAAAAGAAAAAGTTTCAGAGTGACACAGATGTTTCAGGGGTCTGAAGTTATAAAAATGAAATTAAACAAATCGAAAATGCTTGGAATGTGCAAATTAAAATCAAAATAAATCCACACTACCATGCATGTCAAAATTATTTCCTATTTTCTTCCTATTCACCATATTTTGGTTTCATATATCTTATAAGCTTGTTTACTTGGGACGAAATATATTTTTAGTTGCCAGATGTTTCTCTGCATTCTAATTTTCCTGTTTATTATGCCTTCTGCAACATTTGCATGGCATTATATGGAAAGCCTAGTTTCAGGGTGGTTTTTTCCTACAGTTTCCCAATTTATAGACATGCCTTCTCAACTTCCATTCCCAATATTGTAAGCTGCAGTTAGAAATCAGACAGTGTTGCAGAAACCAGGTAAGAAACCACACAATTTCTCAGGGGACAATTCTAAATTGCAGGGACTAAGATTGTTCAACCTTCTCTCGCAACCCACAGCTAAAACAATATTAAGTGGTATTTAGGTCAAATGACATGATGTTGAAGAAAATTCCCCAAAGCATTCCGAGATCTGTGAACACATATGGGGGGGAGAGAGAGTTGGTCCTCAAAAATGCTTTACAATAAGCATTCTACCAAGAAGTAACATATTTTGAAAAATCACTGCATGAAGTCTAAGTAAAATGTTGGAATATTGCTTCCTATCTGTGCTGGGAATTTAGCAAAGAAAATGTTGAGCTCATAAAGAATAGCAAGACTGGGATGGAATAATATATAGCAAAATGATGAAAAACAGTATTTAACCATATAAAACCAGATTTGAAAGTTCCAGCTTTGAAGATCTTCACAATTTGCCGGGTGTGCGATATTTTTGGAGGAGGTTTTTAAGAGGTGAAAAAGGTGCTTAAACCTAAAACACCCATTTAATTTCTTAAATCCCATCCTCAACTCTGCTACGAATGCAATAAAGGACTGATATTTTTGCTCTACCAAGTAGAGCAAAATAGAGGGACTGTAGAGGGACTATAGGTACCCTGAAAATAAAATTGGTAGTGGTGCAGGGGCCTCAAGGTGGTGCTCTCACTGCACAACTGTGAGGCCGTGAGTTTGATCCTAGGTAGTGGCAGATATTTCTCTCTCAGGGCTCAATGAGTAAATATCTGCTGTGAATTCTGCATTGGTGACAGGAAGGGCATCCGGCCAGTAAGCACTCAGCTCCATTCAGTTGCCCCTGACTCCACCCTGATGCAAGGGATTACGGCGTCATTAACAGACAAAAAAACAGTAAAATTGGTACTCCCCTCCTCATCTCTTGTGCCCACCTCCATTTCTTCTGCCATTTAATGTCATGATTCCCACACTGATTACCTTTAGTTATAGGCAGATTTTAATGCTAACACAATTTTCTCACGATCATCACTAATATGTCTCAAATCTCAGAAAAACTGCTGACATGCTGAAAAGCTTAGAAATGCAGGTACTTCATTCCTCTCTCTTTGGTGATGACTTCAATCATTCAAGATTTCACAAGACTTTCACTTCTGAAATAGAAAATCTGCTTATGATACTTTATGGCTCATCTTGGAAACATGTGAAACAATCATTTGTTGCAAGAATTCCAAAACCATCTCCTTGTGACTACTTAACATAGCCAGTCCATCAACCTTTATGAAGCAAAATTATCTCAGTTGTTATTTATTCCACAGTCTCTTCAGCTTTAAATTTTGTTATTTGAGATATGGAAAGACACTACTTTTCCTAAGCATACCGTCTTCTTAACTTTTTTCACCAAGCTGGCTAAAGTGACCCAGAGGATGATCTGTTCTGTGGTAATCCCCTTTCTCATATAAGTGTCATGCCCCTGTCAGAGTCTGAATCCGAAGGGGAAGAGGATCAGCTGACAGAGAATGAGAGAGTGGCTCCGTTGGCTGTGGAAGAAACTGGGGAAGGGCAAACTCAGGCTGGGCAGAGCAGGGGAGAGGTAGAACAAGGGCGAGGGGGTTCAGATAAAGACCATGGCCCACCCCCTCTTCATCCTAGGCAGCGCAGGGAGGAATGGAGAAGAGAGCAATGTGGGCTGCATGGTTTACGAGGGAGGAAGGGGACCTGATCCTCTTTACAAGACACAGCTGTTTATAAGAAGAGGCAAATGGGAGGGGCGGTTGTTGGGAACAAACACTGAATTCATCTGATCATTATCTCCTTTCCTGGCATCCTCCCAACTGGTTTGATTTACTGCCAAACTCCTTCACTTGCTGGAATATCCCATTTTGCTTCCCCTAATTATCTTGTCTTGCCTTGTTGGATTTCAGTTGGGAGTTTTTATGCTTACAACATTTGGGACTGACAACAGCCAAACACTATTACAGGTTGGTGGAAGAGCTCTCTCCAGGCCATAGAGTTAACGGGACATTGGGGGCACAGTTGGTGATAATAAAGGAACTCATATCAGTTAGCTGGCTTTGTTGCCTTTCTGTCACACCCCGGGTCATCACATTTAACTGTATGTTTCCCCAAAGCCAGATTAGTCCTCACTCTGCTAACCTAGAAAAGTGGTAAAAGCTACCCTTTTCCTCTTCCAGCATTTGGGATGGATGGCCTTTAATTTTATATAAGAACATATAGAACAGAGGTCCCCAAACTCTTCAGCTCACAAACTCCTCCATGAAGTTTCAGATTGTCCATGAGGCTACAAATATGCTATGAAAATAATGTAATCATTTAATAAATACTACTTTAATAGTAGTATTAAACAGGAGTCATGGTGGTGCAGTGGTTAGAATGCAGTACTGCAAGCTAACTCTGCTCGCTGCCAGGAGTTCGATCCCAACCAGCTCAGGTTTGATTCAGCCTTCCGTCCTTCCAAGGTCAGTAAAATGAGGAGCCAGCTTGTTGGCGGCAATATGCTGACTCTGTAAACAACAGAGTATATAAATCTACGTGCTATTGCTATCTTGGATAGACTTATTAACCTTAGGAAATTAATATTAACCATGTTGGAGACCCCTGATATAGAGGAACTATATGCTGTTATCATTTTAAGGTCTGGTGAAACAGAGAGCACATACTTCTTTGTAATAAATTTAA
>JANHFP010005334.1:0-10583 GCA_032468135.1 Calamaria suluensis
GGCTGTACACCGCCCCGAGTCCGCAAGGAGAGGGGCGGTATAGAAATGCAATAATTAAATTAAATTAAATTAAATTACCGGAGCCGAGCTTCACAGACAGTGATCTGGCAAAGGGCAGTCATGAGCTGCTGCCTGCGTCAAGCTAGACTGGAGCGGTAGAGTGGGGGAAGCAAGCGCCAAGGAGATGCGAGGAGCGAAGCCAGGTCAAGGGGCGAGCGAGGGGCAGGCCATAGCACATGCACTTTCCCTCAGCCCTCTTCCTTCAGAGGGCTACTATCTTCCCGGCTCCCCTCCTGCTTCTCTGCCTCCTCTCACTCCATTAGCTAGCCTGTCAGCGGGAGGTGAGTTGGTGGCCTTTATTGCATTCCAGGCATTTCCCACCCAAACAGCACACCACGTTTGTAATGAGGGGGGAGGTGTTTGGGGAAGGCGGCAGGGGAATGGGTGGTGGTGGCAGAGGAGCCCCTTTTGAGCCGTTGGTTTTGGCAGGGCGGAGACACTCTCCCTAGTTATGCAGGCAGAGGTGTAATTCCCATTTTGGTAGCCCTCCGCAGGAAAAAAAAGCCCACCTGCAGTTTGTCAGGATGTTCGGCTGTCGGCAGAACTTCTGTGCCCAAAATCGACCCACCACACCAGCCATATTTGCTGGCAGCGGATGGTATGTAGAAAATGAGGAGAAAGTGTTGTGTGCTTGCCAAAAAAGTCTTTTCTGACAGCAGAGATGAGAATATCAACTGTCTCTAGCCCCTAATTCTTCTTAAGCATTGCCAAGTGAGGAACCGGCACTGGCAGACTTTCTAAGCATACCTAAAGCAGGTGACGCTAATAGGGTTAGATATTAACAGCTTTTGTCTGGAGGAGGAGGAGTGGGGAGACCCCGGATTCCTTCCACAACCCCGCCTGGCCCACAGGCACAACCCACGAGTGACGTCGAGTTGGCCAGCCAGTCATTAGGGCAGATAACTGGTTGTTAAATTATTTGAATCCCACCATTGAGATACTTGAATGGCATATGCAATACTAAAGTTTCATTGTAATATGGAAGCTTCTCTTTCAGTTGCTTCTTACATGTTTTTTTTTCTTGGCCCTGGAACACCTGTTGTATGAGTAAGAACCACAGAACCACTAGGAATGAATGTCGTTTTAAGGTATATATTAAGCCAGTTATACAAATCACTGCAGGTGGTATGGGACTTGAGTGCACATAGCTGGGGGCATCTATTGGTCGAAAGACAGAAATTTATAACATGAAAATTTGCATTTCTGTGGAAGGGCAAAGTTTGAGGAAAGGGGCAAGAGATAGTTTGAGGGATGGGTTGAATGAATTCCCACTTGCTTGTGAGGAGGGTTTATGAAAACATCTTGGCTCACTGCACCATTCAAGGAAGGTTTTTTGATTCAAATACAATTGAGAACAATATTTGATTGAATACAGGAGAATTTTAAATTAGACGTTCCACAAAAGGAAAAGGTTGCTAAGATCTTTGTGCCTTCTATTCACACTGTGCTTTCTTTGCTCAGATTTTCTTGGAATAGCTATTGTCTTCTTTTTTGACTGATAGGAATGTTTTAAAGAAAGTGATTTTCCTCCAAATTAAATATTCAGTTTGAATCTTAAATTGTGGGGAAGTCAGAGCTAGGAATCTTGGCTAGGATCCTCCTAGATATTGTAAACTATTAGCTTGTAAACAAGTTTCAATTGACTATTGAACAAACTCATTTTCTCAATCAAGACAATTCATTCAATCAATCATCATAAACTAATCAAATTGCCTGGAGTTCTATATCACACACAAGCTAAGTAGGACTAACATGCCAGTTTAGGCTTTAAAATACAATGCAAACTCTTGTTTATTACTTTTCTAAAGTTAGAGATCTTCAAAGCTGTAGATGAAGTGTACATTAGGGGTCGCTTTGGGGCAATATGGGGCCATTCCAAAAGTAATAGCACGATGAGGCTTCTTGTGTGTAAGATCCTCCTTCTATCCTTGGTAATTATGTTGCCTATATTTATTGCTAAAGGAAGGCTCCCTTAGCTTTTTTTTCCAGTCTCAAATTGCAGGACTCCTATATCATACAAAACAGGTGTGGTGCTTTTTATCTTTTTTATATCATACTAAGAGCACCAGCGTACCGTTCCTGTCCTAATGTTTTTCTTTATTTGTATTCAATTTTATATCCAATTTATACTTATACTTATATATATTACCTAATATGTAATCGACAAATAATTTTTTTAAAGAAAGTTTTCTGTGCAAACTGCTAAGCCATGAAAGCAGAGGGGCAGACTGGCAGCACCTAAGCCTATAGGCCTGTAAGAGTCTTTGTGTGTTTAAACAGCAGTGTGTGCAGCCCAATTATCAAAGACAGTTTAAGAAACACTTCCTTGGGAAGAACTAAATATGATTTGTTTGAATTTGAACACTATTTGTAAAATACTTGAAATATTAAAGTTGGTGGAGTGTGGCATGAAATGATTTGTCAAAATGTCTGAGCAAATTGAGATAAATTGAGATAATAAAGCAGGAAAAAAACAACTAAAATAATAAAACATTCTGCTAACTTTTTGTGGTTGCTTTAACTGCAAGGTCTGTTTAAGTAAATATGTTTTCTCAGGCATTTTAAGCTGAGTGGTGTTATTTTGCATATGCTGCCTTTATTATTATAGTTTAATGTAGTTTCTCACCATTTTTTCCACTTCAGACTACAGGTGACCCTTGTTTACTGGCTGCCTCATTTAACAGTTGTTTAAAATGACAGCAGTGATGAAAAAGTAACTTTACAAATAATCCTTGCATTGCAACCTTCACGTATCCGTAAAGCAAAATAAAGTTAAACAAGATCATAAATAAGCACAATTGGTTTCTGAACAGTTAACTATTGTGTTTGGAGGGGTTTTTTTATGAAGAGCATATAAAATGTGCTCTAGCACTATAAATACAATAGTGATATTAAAGTAGCTTCTAACATTCTTAAATACACAACAGTTGTTAAGAGCAGGGGATAGGGGAGATGTTGTGTTGTGTTACAGACATTGAGAATGGTTCTTACAGATTCTATACAAACAATGCAAACCATGCTGTTGTCATTGTATTTTAAGAGTTTTTACCAAAGCATTATTTGGTGGAATACATTTCTATGAACTTCTATGGAATACTTGTACTCTATAGAATAATTATGAACTCACATAATTAAACATTTTAGGTGAAATGATGAAGTGTTAACTAAGCTACAGATCATGATGATTCCAGGTCTCCCTCTTTCAATACAATAAAACCTTAGGTGTTTGTTGGCTTTAAACAAAAATAAACCACAAGTGTGAATTGGTCACAGTAGTCTTTTATTGCAAGCCCAAGACACACCACAGACATAACAAGCATTGGACAAGGAGTCATAGATTCACATTTACAGGTTTTGGTTCTTGATGGCACAAAGACTCAGGGAAGAGGGTGGCAGTGGTACAGTGAAATATTTAACAGATCTGAGGAATCTGATGAATAATGAAACAAATGCTCTTTGTCTCACACATACACACATGCTCTTTGGCACTATGTGTCCTGCCTATGCTGCATAACGCAGTTCTGATGTTTTGCTTATGAACCAGGTATAATCCTGGGAGCACTAAGATATATTCCTCTTTTGAGGCCTTCATGCTGAAGAATGAACACAAATAATGTCCTTCTTGAAAGGGCCCTGTAGGACGCCCAAATCCTTCCAAGTGGGATCTTGGATATCTAAATTTTAGCTGTAATAACAGAGAAAAAAGCACTCCTCTTTTGTTTGCTTCTAAAGCTATGGCAGACGGGAGAGCCCTCCCTCTCTCTCTTTTTTAAAGAAAAGATTGAGATTGGTTCTGCTCTCCTGAGGTTGCTGAATTGGAATGATACATATGGATGAGTAAAATGCCACATTTGGACTCTGATTCCTGACCGCCTGTGGTGCAGCTGTCAATGAAGCAGAAGGGCCAGGTGAGGTGTTTCTGGGAATCCACCATTGTTTCCTCTGAATATCCAAAGTGAACTGCTGTGAGTTCTCACTTCAGCAGCAGGTCCTACGTACAGAGAAAAGAGGAAGATAACTCCAAGAATCAACTAATGGACAGATGCGATCACTGGATACTGCAGGGACATTTTCCTCCTATACTTCAGCTGAGATGGATAAGCTTAATGAAGAGAGACAATTTCAGCCATGAACAAAACATATAAAGCCTATGCCATTCATCATAGCAACTGGGAAGCCAAAACATCATTTGCAGCAACCTCATAAAGAATGACCACCTGTGAATAGGTCCACCATTGGATGAGTAAAGCTTATAAGGTGGCCAGTTTTATATTTGCAGCTTTGAAAAAAAACAGTTTTGGGAATCAGTCCAGTAATTGACCAAGTTGAAGGAGTCTGCAATGGGGTAACAGTAATGTTCAAATTACTATGAAACTGGAGCAATCTGATTTAAAACTGCTAGCAAGCCAAGACGTTCCATGAGCTTGTTAACAAACTCTTTGCCCTACTCAATCTTACAGGAAATACAAGGAAACAGCTATGTAGAGTGCTCAAAAGCTTCAACAGAATACTTATTCTGTTGCAGAAGACAACAGTATCCTACAGAGCAAGGCTAAGGAAGCTGCAAGAAGCTATAACCTTGTATCTGATAAGGATAATACTGTGAGGAATAAGTAGGCAGAAGGCAGTGATCAACCACAGCTGGATTCAGAGCGTTTCCTGTTAATTGTGGTAACATCTTTATAAAGGTGTCACAATAGCTTGACAAGTTGATATCCATTCAGCACTCTTGGAGCTTTAAATTTGTCTTTCTGCAATGCTCAGGGGAGAAGTAATGTTCCAACAGACAAATGTGTTAAAAGACATTATCAAGACAAAGGAAGAAGCTACATACAGTATTTGCATTAAATAAAAATCCCCTCACCCCATGGGGACTTTCTCCTCTCCCAATCTTGCCCATTTGCAGTAACCCACAAAGGATGCACACCTCCCAATGACAGTGAAAAAGCAGAAGTAGAAAAACAGACAAAACTAGCTAGTGAGCTAAGTGATGATTCAGCAAATAATAAGTCACAGCAATGAGAGGAGATGGGCTGGGAAAGGGCACTGTGGGAATCAAGAGGATACAGTATTAAGGAGTTAGCCAAATTTAGCCTTGATATGGGTGATATTGATATTTAGCCATGGATGTGGGTTGACAAAACCATGTTGGCCAAAGACTGAATGGCTGCTTCAAACGTTCCAAATTGTTGAGGGCCCAAGAGAATAGAGAATTGGAAGATATTATAGGACTAAAAATATATATAAAAAACCAACAGGCTTTACTTTTGACAGAATCTGGCTGTTTTTCAAATAGGTGGGATATGTAGAATAGCAAAGATAACCAATTCTCCTGTCAATTTTTCCCTATGTGCCCTTATCCCCTTGTATCCTAGGGTCTTGAGACCCCCTAGGAAGCAGATTACCTGTGAATTACCCAGCATGCACTGAGATACCCCTCCAGCGATGGCATCACACACAGCATAAAATGGAGGCCTGTGGAACAAGGAAGTGGCAGTTTCTTTAACCTTCTTCTCCTTGCCCTGATTCCCTGTATGTGAAGAACCCACAAATCACCTCCCTACCTGAATTTCCTACATGCATTTTTAAAAAAGTATAAAACATACTGGGCTGTAACGTTGAGCATCCACTTTACTGCTTTTCCCCTTTTCCATGGAGCCTGCAGCATTGCTAGAAGGGAGCAGCTGAGTTACTGAAAGGAACCAAGTACAAAATAACAGTAAGTTACATCAAAACATATTCTGGGGGAAATTCAGCTGTGACAGAAAAATTCTGGGAATGGGATCAATCATTTATCAACAACCTATGAGACACAAACGACTGGTTTATCTGGGATATTTCTCATTTGGTAATGCTCCTTAATAAAATTCTATTTCTGTGTATACAATTTGGAAGATACTTGGTGATGATCTTTTGATTTGGAATTCTAGGATTTAGAATTTAAATCTTGATGGGAGGGAGGGGAGAAGATCATATCTTCCATGGGATATCTAACAATGTGAAATTGATTAAATTTTTAAGGTGACGTTATTGAATTTGCACTGAATGTGTATTCTGAGAGCTACTCTTGGGTGATTATTGTGGCAGTTCATTGCTAAAAATGGACACATTAGAGAAACTGTAAGTGTATAATAATTCATATTAGAAAAATTACTAATAAACATGGCAGGGAAAAGTTCATTAAAATGCATGCTATCAGCCTTCAGAAAAATGGATAGAATTGTTCAAACTTATCCTAAATTGGGGAAACACATTCCTCAATTGTCCTGTTCATTAAGTAAGACCATCTAGAATTTGTCTTCATTGAAAACCAGAACAACCCCAATATTCCATGTTTTGTTTCTGTCAAATCATACCCCACCAATTTGGTTGAAATCTTGAGACACAATATATTTGCTTTGGGGTTAAAATAAAATATATTTGCCTTTACATTTACATAACATATAATGTCAGGTGGTGGCAGTGCTTGACCAGTCTTTTCTTACATTGAAATGTATCTGCTTAGTACTTAAGCTAGATGTCTACGGAGATTCTCAGTCATCAAAGGTGTTTTTTCAAGATGCAACTGGACTTTCTGGTTTTTCTTTGAAGACGTTTCGCTTCTCATTTTAAAGACAGCAGGGTCCACCACATTTTAGACAGAGAGGACCGCTGGTTTGAAAGAAGGGTCAAAGAGGCCATCTATGTCAAAATTGAATAGGTCTCTCAACAGAGAGGGAGGGATATGACATCATCTATCTCCAGTCTATAAAACAGTCTTCAAAAGAAGAAGGCTCCACACCCATTTGTACCACTCAGGTAACACTGATAACAGAGATAAACCTCCAGATGGCTTTAACAAGTTGCTAAAATAATGCAAATGTCCAGCTGTCTGAAAGGGGTATAAATCCTACCATCCAGTCATAGCTGAAGAAGCTTCTTGGATGAGAAGCGAAACGTCTTAGAAGAAAGCCAGAAAGTCCAGTTGCCTCTTGAAAAAACATCTTTGGGACTACTTGGGCTAAAGAACACCAGAGATTTATAGGTTTCATAGATTCAGAGATTTCTGTAGAGAAAACTCAGTAAGAAAGTAGTGACAAATTACTTACACCTTATTTGTAGAAAACAGCATGGAATGTATTCATGTACTCATCAAAAATCAAGCTTACTCAAAGGAATTTTTACTTAGCTAATGTGTAATCATTAGGTGGAATACACCCATTCTTGGCAAGGATATAGATATAGCTGTCAGTACTTCTGCAAGATCCTCAAACCATTTGATTATTCCCAAACAACTACTCACCTTGGTTACAAAATTAGGAGAAGTAGCCAGTTTATTCATTAAACCCAAATAAGTGGGAAGAACAATTAAAGTTTTAGCAATCTATGGCAGAAACCAACCTTGCATGTAATTGGATTCTATATAGTCACAGGGCTTCTGGCTATATAGACATTGGTTTATGGTATGCGGATATACTAGCTGACCTCTCTGTAGAAAAAGGAATCCATGGTATTTGATGAGGAACAAGCTGGAACTTTGGAGGAAGATTAATGCCAGCTAGTCACTATTCAATCCCAGTGGAAAGGTCTAGAAAGGAAACCTAAAAAGTGACTTATGACAAAGAGGTTTTCTACTCACAGAGAAGGAACGTGAATGGAGCAATAGAAAGCCCCTGATTGAATCTAAAAGACCCAAGAGGATCAAAAATCGCAAGGGGAATATAATCATCAGATGAAAAAGTCATCTTTTTTAAAAAAAGATTCACTGACTTTGTTGCCTAAACATTTGTATAGCTTATTTGGGAGGAAGGGTGGGGGGGGAATGCTGAGCTACATAATTAATAATAATGCAATTTGTCTTAAAATTCTGAGAATCTGGTCAAACTAAATGTGAACTCAGCCTAGTTTTACCCTGGCGTCAGAAGCTCATTAAGAGAGTTCTAGGAGAAAATAATCACAGTTTCTACATTCATCTGCTGGAATAGACACCTATCAGACAAGGGAGTTTCAGCCCACAAACCAGGTCAAAAATGAGGCTGGAACATATTTAAATAAATGGTTTTATCCAAGGTGTTACTATATTCTGAAATTATTTCACAAATGCTGATTGTAGTTCAGTTGGGTAAGGACTGCATCATCTTTTGTTAACTACCTTAAAGATCCATCTAGATAGATTTCTCTGACATCTTGCACTGACCAGATTAAGGGCAGGTGTTTGTGCATACCTACACACCATTTCTGTTTTCTAAGCAGCCTGTCAGCTGAACAACTAAAAAAAAATCCATTAAATTTTACCTGTTAGTACCACCCCTGTATCCATTCTAGAAAGTGGTAAAATATATGGGTATATGAAATGATACTGAAAACTCTACTTGTAAACATGTAGCTGATTGATAGTAGGTTCAGAAATTGTAATACTTCAATTACAGTGGTACCTTGGTAGCTTTGAAACTAATCAAATTTGGTACTCAATGCATTTTGATGCAAACATTTTGTCCCAGTACTCATTGTTTGGTACTCAACACACAAGCTAAAACTTGTCAGTGTCAGCTGCCTTGTGACTCACTACATTATTCCTTATGGGAACGTTTTTTGGGGGTACTCGTTTCTGATACCAATTAATGGTGAGTACTGAAGTATCACTGTACATGCTTCCAATAATGCATTACTAGTTTACAATGCTTGCCTCCCCTCCTGGTTGATCAACCTTCTGTGGACCTTCAGTCCTTCATGTTGCTGTTTTTAGGGTGGGGTGAGTTGTCCTTTTCTAAATAAACGTTATACTCCCATAAACATCTATGCTTTCTTCTTACGTGTGGGTTTTGATTATATTTCTCTCCTTGAGGATCATGAACACAGAAAACTCCTAATCTGGGTGATTCATTACCTACCACTGCTATGTGGGACACCATAGACTAGTTATAGTTTTGTAACAACACCAATGATATAAAAGGAATCTACTCTACCTAGAAGATCTGCCCTAGAAATAAACTAATTTCAGTGTTTACCTGGTGAGCTGGTACTACTGGGTGTACAGACACTGTCATCTAACCATGCATTCTGAACCAGGGAATCCTGCTTCTGGGGACCTTCAAGAGAACACATTAACTCCTGCACAAGAAAAATGGGAAACAGCTTTAGAGGTCACTTAGTCTGTATCGGGAAGATTGCTTCTATGAAAGGGAGTAATAAAAGATCCCACACTGACCGCTTCATTCTCCTCCTCCTCTGATGTTTCATTCTCTCTGACTCCACTACAACAGCTGCTCACATTAGATGAAGAACGGGACAGGGGCTGCATCACACAATATCCTGATGTCTGATTGGAGAGACCTCTGCTGAAGGAACACAAGCTCCAAAGAATCACCGTCACAATCCTCAAGAGCTATTTGTCCATCCTAAAGATTAATCTTCCCTTCTGACAAAAGTCAGCCTATGTAGCATTGCAATCTGAATTGCTGCTTCCTAAATCCTCTACTAGATTCAAAAAGGGCCTTCCCTAATGACACTGGCAGGTGCTATATTTCTTTATTCTGTTGAAATAATCTCAAATCATCCCTCCTGCCCATATGATCTTTCACATTCAACTCACTTGCTCTTCCTGTTAGGGAATTCTGGTGAACTAGGACTGGAGGAACCATCTGACTTGAGATCAAAGAAGGGTCCAGGACTCTCCAATACCTTCTGTATCCTTTCAGCCACATCTTTGCTAGAAAGAAAAGAATTAACTTTATTACAGAGGGGGGGAAAACCCTTCTATGAGGTCTGTAAGACCATGGCTAATTTTATGGATGCTCCAGAAGTTCTAATCTCCAGAGTAAAGGTTGGTCCTTTCTCAGAAGTCTAACTACTTTTCCTAATCTAGGAGAAAAAAATACCACCCAATGCGACACACAGAACACTAGCTACTCTGGTAACATCCTTCTTGGAACTTGCCAGATTCCATATGACTGCTAAGAAATAATTAAACAATGGGATAAATGGCTAGCTGTAAAACAAAGCATTAATCTCTTTTGATTTCCAAAAGTGCCTGGGCACAGTATGATTTCTCAAGTAAATGAGAGGCTTTTGCAATTCAGTGTTAATCTATTCTCCTGGGAAAAGGACAAAGGTAAGCAGAGCACCTGGCTTCATGGTGGTAGTGGTGGTGGTTAAGGCAAGTGGGAAGTAATACTGTGATCAACTGGTCCTTTGAAAGGGCTTCAATTTCCCTAGCAACCATCAAGTGAATGAATAGGCTGCCCAGCCACCATTTTGCAAAAACACTTCTAGCATGATAAAAATTCTGACTGTGCCCACCAGAGCAAAAAAGCTTATTCTTTTCCAGTGTTTGAAAACATCTTCATTACAAGTATCTTCTCAGTTCATTGTAAATTGTGTTTTTCAGCTGGGCTGAAAAAATGTTTTATGGCTGAGAACAGCACTTTTTAAAAAAATGTCTCAGATGAGCACAAGCTATGGGCTCATTTTATTTATTTATTTATTTATTTATTTATTTATTTATTTATTTATTTATTTATTTCTCACATTTATATACCGCCCCT
>JANHFP010005336.1:21288-35917 GCA_032468135.1 Calamaria suluensis
TTTAGACCCAAGGTCTATATATATATATATATATATATATATATATATATATATATGCAAGTAATAAACCTGGCAAGGAAAGAATGAAAAATTGATATCATGGATGGGTTTCTTAGATGTCAGTCTGCTTGACAATTGTGGACAGACATGAAAATTCCACAGCAAAGAAAAGTAATAAAGAAGTCAGAACTATTAAGGATGACGGTGGAAGGAAAACTCGTCAAGAAACTTACAGTTGGATCTGGTTACTCCAAATGAGTACCAATTTACTTGATATTCATGGGTCATTGTCTTGAATGAATCAGATTTGGGGGCTTCAGAAAAGTGGGAACAGGAGGCAGAGACCACCTATATTGGAGCTGAAGGAAGAATCTGGAATTCCTCTGTAATTGTAATATTTGATTTTAAATTTTAAATTTTAAATAATATATATGGTACTGTTTTAATATGGCTGTAAACCATAAAAAGGCTAGGAGGTTTACGGCAGTGGGGAAATCCAATTTTTTTACACCCTGTTCTCTGGGCGTGGCTTGGTGGGCATGGTGTGGCTTGGTGGGCATGGATTGGTGTGTGTGGCAAGGGACGGATACTGCAAAATCTCCATTCTCACCCCACTCCAGGGAAAGGATATTGCAAAATCTCCATTCCCACCCCACTCTGGGGCCAGCCAGAGGTGGTATTTGTCTGCTCTCCAAACTACTCAAAATTTCTGCTACCGGTTCTCTGAATTGCTCAAACATTCCACTACCAGTTCTCTAGAACCTGTCAGAACCTGCTGGATTTCACACCTGGTTTAGGGGGGTTTACCCATTCTCCTCTGTGTCCTAATACAATCTTTTAAATGGAAGGGGTTTTTTTTTTTACCACAGGTTTACATTCTCCATTAGCTGTTATGGATGCTGTCTATTTCCTTCTATAGTTCAGATTAGGGTTACTACTTTTGACAATGTGCCTTGGATAGATAGCCATCTAGATAGGATAGAATTTAGCATTTTTTTTTACAAATGAACAGCTGACAAGTAATTATAAGCAATACACATTGTTAAGTAAAATTCTGATTCATTGAAATCCCACCACTTTTTACCCACATACCACCCTGACAAAACATTCTTCAATCTTTTTTTTTTAAATAAATATTTGACTCTTGGAACATCAGATTGCTTTTCAGTACATCTAATTCTACATTAATATTTTACCCTGATATTCAGGCTCTTTAAAAACAACAAGAGCAACATTCTTTTCTTTTCCTTGATTTGGAAAGAAAAGAAAAGAAGTTGGAGCTGGATTTTTGTTTACTACCTTGTTTGGATCTCCAGATTCCACATTGATTACTGAAAGCAATGAGATGATTGTTTCTCTGATGTTCCTAACTTCAGCAGGGATGCTTCCCCTCCCCTCAGACAAGACAGATGACAATGAAGGTGGATTCTAATTCTTTAAATGTCTTTAAAGACATTTTCTCCTGAAACAAACTATTTAGCTTACTGTTTGGTATGGTATTACTTTGAATTTCAGCTTTCTCTCACCTTGCCCAATTGGAGATGCTACTTGCAAGAGATTGAACTTCTTAGAGCAAAATATGTTGTGGTTTTATTTATTTAATATATGTATTTTGGTCTTTAAGCCACTTCAGGAGACTGAATCTCAGTGGCTTAAAGAAGCTTTTTAACAGAAAATGCATATTTTACATGTACAAATGTGACCAACACAACAACAATAACTGTAAAACAAGGTAAACAGCACTACCAGCTATACCAGGTAATACATATTTCATAATCTTCTCAATCCCCAAATATCCCCTTAAAAGACATGTGATGTAACACCTTTGCTGGCAGTCCCAAAGTTGCATTTATTTTAAAGGCAACTCGACTTTCTGATTTTTTTTTACGATGTTTTACTTCCCATTCAGTAAGCTTCTTCAGTTCTGGATGAATGAGAACATCCATAGACTTTGCTGGAACTAAGATATCTAGTCAGAGGAGCATATGTATACAATATGTCTCATTGGATTTCATATTTTAGTTTATTTATTTATTCAGTTAATAATATGCTTAACCTTGGATAACAAATACAGCAACAAAATAATACATGACAAAAGTTGTGAGGCTCTAAAACAGGGGTCCCCAAACTTGATAGCTTTAAGAGTTGTGGACTTTAACTTCAGCTGGCTGGGGAATTCTGGGAGTTGAAGTCCACAATTCTTACAGCTTCCAAGTTTGAAGACCTCTGTTTTAAAAAGACTGGGTAAAGAAAAAAAAATCCCCATCTCCTCAATTGTAATAAATAGGGCAGGTTTTAATATTATTGGAAAATTACTTTATAATATAGAGTCCACCGAGAGAGAAACAGAACTCTCAAGGAAAAAAAATCCTTTTATTATTATTATTATTTTAAAAAGAACTTTTCATTATGAATCTCTAAGAATGAGTGACTTAGTTCTCTAGCCAGCTGCAATCTGCTGCTGTTCTCTGATATCCAAATGTTGGCAGGAGGTAATAAAATCTATTTCTGATGCATAGATGGCTTGGGTTCTCCATAAAGATGACAGCTGGCTAATGAGCTGCTAGATCACAATTTCCTCCAGGACAGAGATTCTATGCGTTTGGCATTAAGAAAAGCACACTCTGGGCCAACTTCCAAAGACCTTTCTTTCTGAGTCATAGACATGAGTCCTGTAGTCGATGACTGTTTATGAATTCCCCCTCAAATGAAGGTTGTATTTTTCTCAAACTCTTTATCAATGGTTGCTGAAGCAAGGGAGACCACAGATGAAACAGCAGAATTGGAATGAGATAAAAATAGACATACTTCATGCTTTGTAAGCAGATACAATAAATAAGGTGTAATCCAGCCACCAGACAAGTACAATCTCATAAAAAGAATAATCTAGGAACATTAGAGGAATTTTGTAAGTCTACAATAGGCCAACACTAAAAGCCCATGAGAGCACTTACTTAAAGTCATAAATCTGTTGGATTTAGCAGGGTTTATTACTCAGTAAACATTAATAGGATTTGATTGTAAATGAAATATATATTCCATTCTGGTTAGTCAGTTTGAATTTTATTTTTTATTTCTTTCTTTTTGTGAAGAATTGGAATTATAGCACCTCTGAACTGAGAACTAAGGTTCTGAACTGAAACACTGAAGTGAAATGAACAAAAAAATAGAGGCTAAAATTGGAAATAATGGGGATTTATCTTTCTCGGGAAACTTCCAACTGCTTGAAATGGATAATCATGGAATACTTATTAAGGGCCCCCTTCTACTAGGATATGGATTCTGAGGGGGTGCATTTGTCTGCATTTTTCTCTTCTATGAGACAAGGATGGACTCCACTCTTAGGACTTTCTAGAATCTACCTACCTCAAGAATCTACTGCCTGGCTTTTCCAGAGACCCTGTGGGGATTAATGCATGATATTTTTTGTTGCAATTGTTTATATTCTGTTCTCCTCTACTATCCTTGAACAATATTTCATTGGACAACTTTATAGAATTAATTATTTGTGTGAGATACATATACAGTATCTGCAAAAATACAAAAGGAATTACATGAATAATTATCTAAGATAAATTATATTTTAAGCCATATTTTCAGCTCAGAGTATTGGTTCATTGGAAATTGTTGCCTATGCTACTAATTGACAGTGGTGTCTCCAATTAATATGCAAAATGAATATTTCCAGTCTTACCTTGAAACGCCAGTGACCAAAGTTAAAATCTTTCACATGTAAAGGATACACGATACTACTGTACTATCACCATATATTATGTGTCTTTATTCATATCTCACATAGCATGGTTTAAGTATGATTTCTTTAATCAGCCATAATTTGCCTCTAAGCTTTTATCTTTGGTTTTCAAATCATAGTTACTTGATTTCTGTAATGCTCCAAATTTTCAACAAGTAAACATAATCAAGAAATTTCATCTACTTGAAATAAATGTTCCCAATTAGTTTATTGGTTTGTGGAAGCATTCTTGTAAAGGGGAAAAGATGCAAATGAATTACTTAAATACTACCTACTGTAAGTATGTTCTTTCATGCATGCATAAAATAAAATATGTAAAATGAAATAAAAGAAAAAGGTTTTCATTGGTATAAAATAAACTTCCCATTTCTAATCACCAAGGCCACTTGAAGACATTTTGCTGTAACAAATTGGGTCAAGTCAACATTTTTTCTTCTCCATTTATAGAAGAACCAATGCTATATGCTGGTTAAGGCAGGGATGTCAAACTCATGTTTTCAAAGTGTCATCACATGGCATATCACAACTTTTTTTCCATGGGCCACTATTTGACACCCCTGACTTAAGACAATGTTTGTCAACCTAGGCCATTTTAAGATGCTGGCTGGGGAATGCTAGGAGTTGACATTCATACATCTTAAAGTGGCCAAGACTTGAGAAATACAGGGTTAAGGTAGTTTGAGAAGCAAGGAGACCTAAAGTATCTAGGTAGTTTTGGGCTAGCCACATTCGTTCTGTCCACAGACCTGTTGCTAGGGGGAAAAAAACAGGTCTTGTTCCACATTTATATACAAGTGCAGACCAAAAATTAAAAGTATGAAATGCTAATCCCCAAGACATTTCATTACCATGGTACATGGAAGAGAAGATCCTATAAACATCTCCCCTTCTCCTTTAATGATATGAAAAGTCACCAAATAATCCAAAACCTCCTGGCTAAGGAAACCAGCTCCCTGTGCCTAATGCTAGAAGTGGCCTTACCAATCACATTAGATTGAATAAATATTTTACCACAATATTACTTTGTCAGGCTTATTGGTATCTTCATAAGGACTCCTCTCAGGTTACTATAAAGGTTTCTTTTATCCAGTTATGTCCTACTCAATGGGCCAATGCTCAGCTCTGTTTTATATCTGAGGAAGCCAGTGTTGTCCAGACACTTCCAGCCAGCCTGACTATATGTCAAGGTGCATGGAACACTGTTACCTTCCCACTGAAGTGGTACCTATTTATTTACATGCATTTGCATGCTTTCAAACTGCAAGGAAAGACTGGGATGACATGATTTGTCAATATTTGAGGGACTGTCATAAAGAGATTATTCAATAAACTCTGCTTCAGAGAAAACCAATAACTGGTTCTGTAGCCAAAACTCAAAATGAAATAATGTAGTTGAGGTAGCTTGAGTTCCTTGACTTTTATAGCCTTATCATATATATACAAACACTCACACACAGAGATAGATTTAGCTATGACTTGGAAGTTGCTTGTGGAGTCTGAGAATTAGTTAACCTGCAGGACCTCTCCATTTAATTATATACTCTCATTCTCCTGCCAGGAAGATTTGTCAAAAAAATCAGAGGGCTCACACTTGAGTGAAATTTGTTGCTATATATCTATCAGCTACACTGAAGGCAGATAATAGAAGAGAAAATGAGCAAATTTTGTTTGGTGTATGTAGCCTCATTTGCATTTTTGAACAGAATGATTTAAGACAGGCAGAAAACTTCCATATTTTGTGACAGTCAATTGTTTCCCAAAAGGTGGGTTTTTTGCTTTGTTTTTTTGCATTTCCAGGTAATGGAGAATTTGGCTAAAGTTGTCTGTCTGCTTGTCTATGGAGATTCTCAGTCATCCAGGTCACGGTTGTCCCAAAGGTGCTTTTGCCAGAGGCCACTGGACTTTCAGCTTTTTCTTTGAAGACGTTTCACTTCTCATCCAGGAAGCTTCTTCAGCTCTGACTGGATGACAGGAAATGGAAGGATTTATACTCCTTGTAGACAGCTGATCATTTTCATTATTTTAGCAAGTCGCTAAGGTCACCTGGAGGTTTATATGTTTCATAAAGGTCACCAGAGTAGTGCAAATGGGTGTGGAACCTTCTTGGAACTGTTGAAAGGACTGTGTTGTAGATTGGAGATTGATGATGTTGTATCCTTCCCCCTCTGTTAAGAGAAGGCTATTCAATTTTAGATGGGGGAGTGGGGGCAAAGAGGCCATTCAATAGATGGCCTCTTTGACTCCTCTTCCAAACCAGTTCTCTCTGTCCAAAATGTGGAGTTTGTCTATCTGTTGTGTTACAGATAGTTCCAAAGAAGCAAATCCTGCCCACCTGCTATGGAACTCAAGGCAAAATATCCAATCTCCCACCCCCCAAACCCACCAAAAAATCACAGAGAGAGCAAATCAAGAAGAGATAATTAAGAAGACGTCATAGCTAAGGATATTAAATATGTATATTTAATAACACCACCCAATTCTTTCTCAAACAAGACCAAGTACAGACAGTCCTCTTGATCACAGTTGAGCTAAGTGAAACACTTGTGTGAGTTTTGTCCCATTTTTCAACTTATTTTTGCCCCTGTTCTTAAGTTAATTGTTGCAGTTATTAAGTGAATGACACAGTTGCTAAATGAATCTGGCTTCCCCATTGACTTTGCTGGTCAGAAAGTTCCCAAAAGGAGATCCTATGAACCCTGAAACTGTCATATATAATAGTTGCCAAGCATCCAAATTTTGATCATGGCACCATGTGGATGCTGCAATGGTCGTAAGTGTGAAAAAATGGTCATAAGTCACTTTTTCAGTGCTTTTGTAATTTTGATTTTAAAATTTAGTAATTTTAAATGAACCGTTGTAAGTTGAGGACTATCTGTATGAATCCTTATTTTCTCAACAGTTATAGGGGATGTAATTAATTCATATACTTGCTACACGAATAATTATAATTCTTTGATGGTTATAAAACTATGGGTTTGAGTTGTGTAACCAGTGCATGTAGGTACAGTAACAGGATTTCCATGAGGTTAATGTTTTCAGTTTGTGCTTTTTGCCTCCATCTGCCTCCCTTCTATCCCCAGATGAGCTGCAGAGAGTGACATCTGTCAATAATGTCAGTGCAGAATGGGGACATTGTCACCTTTATGTTTCATCCAAGCAATCTGTTATTTTAACCCCAGAGACAAAGGCATGACTTCTCATTTTTTTCCTTCAGAGATCCCGAAATTGTTCAATTCTTTGAAGCAAATGTTAGCAAGGATATAGTGTTTTCCAGGGGCGTGGGGAGTGTAATCCATCAACAGAGTCCTTTGTTCTGGCAAAGGGGAAAAAAAGTGACTATAGCCTAATGCACAATTAAGAACAGTGGCTTTAAGCTTTATAACAGTTGGCAAAGAAAGGCTGAATATCATAGCCCATTTTTGTTATAATTCAAAATCTTGCATATGAACTAAATGAAAGCATGTGTGTTTGTGCTGTGTTGTGTTGTGTATGTGTAATGTGTTGCCTGTGTATACTGCCGGCCATGTCATTCTGTACAGATGATGAGACAACTGTCTATATATCTATCCTTCATCAGAAGTGTAATCCTAGTTGGTTTTGTGCTTGTGGAAAGTCCATTTAATTAGGAAGGAGCAGGTACAGATCTAAGATACCGCCTCCCTCTCTCTCCTCCTCTCTCTCAAATGATCCTGATAAGCCAAAAGGTTTTTTTTCTCCATTATATTTCATGCTTTCTATATTTCTTTCCTTGTTTTGTAGATAATTGTGAAGAACCACTGATACTGTCATTACCTGCTTCTGCTTTTGACAGCTCGTCCAAACTCTCCAATAACCACAGCCCCAGCTTTGCAAAACTCATCAGACGGGACGGTAAGATCACAGAGTGTCATCATGCTGTCATGTTGCATATTTCTTTGGTGCATTTTTATATATGTGTGAAAAACATGCATTGAAGAGAATGGCTAAGGAATGTATAGAAGGTGTGACATTTAGGCAAAGGATGAAATGTCTGTCATATTTTACTATGCTATACGCTTTCCCTAGGCGTTGTATAAATATAATACCTAGGTATTAGGCAGAACCACAAGAACTATTTAGGCAAAGTATGAAAAGAGAGTCATGAAAAGGGTGAGGGTTAACTCTCACCCTAACTCTTTATCGAAAAGACATATATGAAAATGAAAGAACTGCAAAATAAAGTACTGGACTCTTAGTGTTATGCCTCTGTCAGTGTCTGATTTGGAGGTCGAGGAGGAACAGCTGGCAGAGAGCAGTGAGGGGGAGGCTGGAGCTGTGGATGAGAATGGGGAAGAGGCTGGATCCAGTGAGCTAGGGGCGGAGCCAGAGAGGGAAAGTTCAGAAGAGGAACTGGGAGCAGCTCCCCCAACTGATCCAAGACAGAGATGCAAGGACAAGAGAGCGTTAGAAAAAGGTCTATTCAGGAGGAAGTGAGGAATGGGACACAGCTGAGTTGAAACTTTTAAAACTAGCCAGTTTGAGATTAGAAGTGCTGTAGTCAAAGGCTGAGTTTGTGGTTATAGCGTCTCACTGACCTCATTTTCCTAAGCCAATTTTGTTCATGTTATCTATGATTACCTTTGTACTGCAGGTAAGAGTTCATCTTGCCATTTATCCACTTATTTTTTTGAAGAAAAGCAATATTGCTGAAAATAAAGCATTTGAGTTTTTTAAATAAAGACTGCTTGTTTATAATTTATTGCCTTTTTGTTGTTGCGTCAAGTTCGGTCATCACACTTACTGAACAACAACAACATAAAAAGACCAGTATTGACCTACTTGTTACAACAAGGAAGGCTAGAATGGCATTTTAGTCAGAGTATGTTATACTTTGCTACTTTGTCTTTTGACATTGTATAGAATGCCAAAGGAAATATATGGAAATATTAAGTATTTCACACTTTGATATCCTATTGTTGACATTCTATAGCTTTCTATAAAATGCCTGATTTTACACATTGTAATGTATACATTCTTGAGTCAATCCAAGTTCTCTTAGCAATTCCCAAAGGGGGGGGGCTAACCTAACTTGGGAAATATTGATGGGAAGAGAAAGAAACTGAAGAACAACAGGGTCTACTGTGAAATTGATCATAACAATCAATTGCACATAGTTTGAACATATATTTTTTTCTAATCCTTTTCTGCATTCTTTTACTAACCAAACCAACATTGATTCCACGCTGCCTTAGATTAGCAATAACTATTTCTCACTCCTCATAGCTTCCTAATTCTAGGAAGTTCAGATAACATTGCTGAGGAAAGGAAACAACTAATAGGATTTTTCTACATGACCAAAACTGGGTTGAGAAGAAGAGCTCATATGTCACTAAAACAAAATTAAAAGCAGAGATGGGCTGCTGCTGGTCCAGACCGGTTCAGGCAAACTGGTAGTTCTGACAATCAGCTGCGCCCCCCCCCCCCATCCTGTCCTATATTTCCCTCTTTCAGGCTCAGCTGATTCATGCGGCACAGCTGATTTTTGCACCTCCACTTTTCTACTTACTGGGGCTGCCTTAGAAGGTAAGCAGCTGAGCTTCAGTATTCTGAATGCTGCACTCACAGAAACGGTTGTTAAAGCAGTTGCAGCCCGCCACTGATTAAAAGCAATCTATTCACAGCTGATTAAGCAATAACTATTACAGTCTGAAAATCGATGTCAATTTTCCATTACCCATACCACAATATTTCATCTGTCTCCTGGATATCTTACCTCGATTTCTGCCAGTTTCTTTGTTAGGATGTGTCCCCTTTTGTTAGCCTAATAACTTTATGTGAAGGAATGGATCTTTTGTAGGGATTTTATTACAAATTACACATTCGGTGCCTTACTTAAGTACTGATAGCTATCTGACTCTCTCTTGTTTTGTGTTTACTGCTTATTAGTCTGAATAACTACATGGCTGTGCCAGTGGTGAAATCCATTTTTAAAAAATACCGGTTCTGTGGGCATGGCTTGGTGGGGCATGGTGTGGCTTGGTGGGTGTGGCAGAGGAAAGATACTGCAAAATCTCCATTCCCACCTCACTCCAGGAGAAGGATACTGCAAAATTTCCATTCCCACCCCACTCCAGGGGAAAGATACTAAAAAATCACCATTCCCTCCCCACTCCTAGTAGAAGGATATTGCAAAATCTCCATTGCCGCCCCACTCTGGGGCCAGCCAGAGGTGTTATATGCTGGTTCTCTGAACTACTCAAAATTTACGCTATTGGTTTTCCAGAACCTGTCAGAACCTGCTGAATAACACCTGTGGGCTGTGTACATATTACTAATATCAGACTAAATTTGTATCAGGTGAATCCATGAAAGATGAAGATGTCTTTGTTAAAGCTTATATAGGCTGTAATCTACTGTGCTGGTCCAGTGCAAGTTGGTAGATAAATCTCTTCTAATATTTCAGTTTAGACGAGAGGGAAACTGGCTGGTCCAGAGTCAGCTAGTTGGTTTGTGTGAGTAAAAGAGGATTAGGTAGGCTTCCCCATTTCTAGTCCAGCACCTTAACTTAGACATTGCTCTCCCTCTTTCTATGCCTCTGTCTAGTGATAAAGAAAAATAGACCTTCTATTAGAGCACTACAACATCCTGAAATACGTATTTAGAAGACAGAATTAGCAGTGATGGTAAAATTGACTGCCTTGATTAGATAAGAACTACATTTCTCAATGACCGGAAACCCTTTATGAACTTTTTGCTGAAAACCAACTTGTGATTTATGGGTTTGGATTTTCTTTGCATTGTTTTTACTTTGAAAAAAAAAACCCTTTTCAATTAATTTTTTTTTTTTTAAAAAAAATCATCCTGAAATATATGATATGGATGGGAGCAATGCCATGGACCCACAAACACCAGAAATTTGTTCCAGGTTGGCTACTATTTTGGTTTTATGTACAGATGTATTCATCTCCTGATGAACTCAGAAGAATCATTTGGTGGTATCTGGCAACTGGCATGACAACCTGAGCTCTAGGGAAATATCTTGAGTCGTGACTGTGAGCTTATCCAGTTGCACAACAGACAGCTTCTCTTAGCCAACATCAGCTGCATTTAGTCCAAAATCTGGCTGCTCCAAGATTCATGTTATGCTCCGTGTGTTCATTTCCAACTGACACTTGTGTGGAAGCAATGATCCAGAATGTGGATTGATCACCATAGTCCATCAGTTGTCATCTGTGTTGAGTGAATATGCAATGCCTAATCACAAACTGGAACCTGTTTTAGTAGCTCAGTTATTTTTCAATGACACCCAAAATATTTGTTTTAGACATTTCAGATATATTAGGAATCACAGCCTTTCAGACATCCTAACACGAGTCCAGAATATATTTAGTTGGAGGCAGCATATGGTTATCATACTAGAAAGAAACATTAATTACAGTCAGAAAAGCAAGATAATTTGTTGCAGGTTTTAATTATGAAGAAACTCAGCTTATCACAGCGGAGAGATAGTAGCTTCCATTATTAACAAGTTTCCTGCTACATTGATATGAAGAGAACAAATGGTAAAGATCTTCAGTTTAGTTTAATTTAGTACAGTTTAGTTTAGGGTAGAGCAAAAAGTTTGTGAGACTAAATAGCTCTTGGTTTAGTTGGAATATTTTTGTGTGCAATGCAATCTTAGGCATGAATGGTTAAAATCCAGAGTTTCTCGTGAATTCCAAACTAGGTAATCTCTTTATTCAAAAAAACAATATGCTATTAAATGTCTACTCTGTAGTAGATTAATTAAAAGAAGATCAATTGCCTTAATGAGATTAAGTCTTTTTGTGATGGTCTGGGTAGCTATAAGCAGAGGCTAACAGGCTACATGATTTTACAGATGGGAAAAGTTAAGAAGGAAATGTATTAGTCCTCAGTAGCTATATTGATTGCCTCTCAATTGCAGTTCCCCAATTGTAACACAATCTTTTTTTATTATTTAATTATTAACTGGAGGTGGGTTTTTTTAATCTTAACATGCATTGGCAAGATTCTCTAGATGATTTATATTAAAAAGTAAAATGTATTTATACTATGATTTTGTAACATACTTGAAATACAAAAGTAAATATCTTGAATAGTAGGGTTTAAGGTTGGGCTTAGAAGTTTGGTTTTGGTGACTTGGTGTAGTGTTTCCAAACAGCTGAACAATGGAATTTAATGAAACAAAGTCTGTTGTGGGTAGGTGCTATGAACCCACCCCAGACCCTTCTACAGATGTGACTTCAAAGAAGGAGGGTGAGTTTGAATCTGTAGAAGAAATTGTGGATCTAGTATTGGTAAGGATTGGGGCTGAAAGAGTGCTAGCCTGAGGGCATGTAGAACAGAGGACACATAGAACAGAGAGGAGACAGGGACAACACTGGTCATCTAGACTACTCATGAGGAGGCAACCTCACCTCTCATGAAGGGCTGCAGCCCGTTGCCTACTTAGCCCCATCCTAAGGACTCAAGTGTTGCTGGAGCAACATTCCCAGTTCTGTACCTTGTGTGCTTGGGCCATGTTTCCTGGTCTGTTTGACTCCTGGCCTGCTTTCATGGATTTTGTGTGTGCCTATTGGACTTGGTTACCCAGTGACTCTTGCCATACTGAGCTTGGAGTCTCGACCTGTGCAACAGGGGTCCTTTCCCACAACCTGTTTTTTATGGGGGTGTTGAATAATCAGCTGTAGAACTCTTGGTATATATTCATGTGTGTGTGTAGGGACCCAGGAAGCACACTAGGAGACTGTAATCCAGGGGAAACAACTATGATCCCTTTACCATCTCTGGACTTCATCTCCCCAGATTCCTGAGCCAGCATGGATTCAAAATTTCCATGTAGTCACCAAAGTTGAGTCTGAATTAAATAAGCCATTTCCACAGCATTATGTTGTTCCTTCCAACAGATATTTGGGAACTAAATCTGGATTCAGCACCTTAAGTCTACCAAAGTGATTAGGTGCCTCCCTGTCTTGTCAACACTTTTTATAAAACTTTAGCAGAACATGAAAATGGAAATCTGTGAACCAGGATTTCATATGTTCACATCTTGTAGTTGGCATATTACTTCTACAGATGCACTTAATAATTATGAAAAAGATCCATAGCAAATGGCTCATTATTTTCTCCATTTTGAGTTCAACCAAAGATGCACAGTTCTGAATCTGCTTGTGATAACATCCTTTGTTCAAAAATATGAATAATTGCTTCTCTTGGTCCTGAGGACAGAAAACATTATATGGAATAGAAAGGGTGAAATTGGACATTGTTCCTTTCCTTTAATTTAAAACAGCAATTTTGACTTTCAGTTTTCTGATGTTTTAAGCATTTCCCTTCTATTAAAAGTATTTTCTCAAAAGGTCACCATTGGAACAGGCTGATTTCACCATAGATGGAAAATGAGTTGTGCAATACTCAATTTAGTTTTTACAAAGCTGAGTATATTCTCTTTGGCTTCACAGATTAGATAGGTATGAGAGAATCAAACAGGCAAAGCTCATTTTAAAATAATGTTTAGATTCAAAGGGTTGGGTTGATATGTTGGCTGCTTTATATCTCTTATTGTTTAGACCAGTCTATTTGGAATTTTTTATGGAATGTAACAAAAGACTCAGGAATAGTGTACCTTCCTTAAATGGAAAGACTGAAACTTTTGAAGATGTTTCACTCTAAAAAGTGTATCCTTATTTGAGAATATAGATACAAAATTGGTGTGTATTAATTTGAAAAAAATACTATCAGCTCTGATCTGTAAAAGTCAGTTCAACATTCCGATGGCAGCCAAGATATAAAACTACTGACTTTTGGCTTCAGAATCAGAATAGAGCTGCAAGGGACCTTGGAGGTCTTTTAGTTCAGCCCCCTGATCAAGCAGGAGATCTTATAGCAGGGGTGAAATCTACTTACCTTCCTTACCTGTTTGGAAGTGTTTTGGAAATCCAAATCCTTCATCCATCCATCATATGTTTTAGCCTCCAGGCCTTTAATCAATCTTAGTTGCTCTTCTTTGCACTTTTTCCAAAGTCTCAACAGCGTCCTTGTAATGTGGTGACCAAAACTGTTGTTTGTTTTTGATTTCTCTACAGAAAGTCTGGTTAGCCGCTTCTGTACGGTGGCTAACCAGACTTTTGCACTGTGGATCTGATAGCCTTCCTCTGAACAACACTGAAGAGAGCTACTTTTAATGGGGTTATCTAACAAGTAATATATTTTGCACAAAATCTATTGTCATTATTATCTTTGCTGCTTTCCTTCTTTCTCAGCTTCCACATAAATATTTTAAACTTGGCCCTCTTTTCTCTCTTCAGATTTGATGTGTTCTGAAAGTAATAGGAAATCACTAGACAACACGGCTCTATGGCATTAAAAAAATTGGGAGAATATAGTGGATGATGTTACATTTCAAATATTGTTTGGCATTTTAATCATAATATCATTTCTAATTCCATTGGGTTATTGGAACATAACTTCTAGGAATATAAAATGGGATTTTCCTAATCTTAATGAAGTTCATTTAGCTTCTCCAAAATTTCTTCAGAGGTTTCACTAATTCTTGAAATGCACCTGAACTTTGTCGTGGACTGAACAATATTTGAATCCAAATCAGGAAAAAAAACTATGTTTCACTCCAGTGCACCTACTTGTCTCCTAAATGATCATCATTAGTTGGGGATATTAAAATTTCAATAAATTTCTAAGGAAGAAAGTTCTTAGAGAGTAACATTTATTCATATATGAATTACATTTACAACTTAAAATAAGGATTCACAATACTAAAACATTGCAGAAAGATATGTATTTATTCACACTTTTACTAGTTCCATCACATCTATTTCTCCTAAAATGATTTTTTAACACCTACCGCTGTCTCTGCAAGTCTTATTTGCATTTCTTTTT
>JANHFP010005336.1:54221-75386 GCA_032468135.1 Calamaria suluensis
ATAAATTCTCCATTTATAATTATATAAACTAGTTATTATTTGTATTTTACCTTAATAGAATGCATAAAATCATCTCCCTATGTTCTGACAGCATTCTAAAGGCTACCTCACAGCTGTGTTAGCATGCATTTCCTTCTTCCTGGAGCCAACAGAAATACATGCCAGTGCAATTTTCCCCTTCATTTCTAGGCCCTATTATGCTTCATTAATGAGACCAAAGAAACGGGTTGTACTTATCTTTTCATGCAGGATAAGCTAAAGAAAGCACCTGATGGATTCTTCAGCCAGTAGGGAAAATATCCAGGAAGCATTCTCAATGTGGAATGGGATTCTGGGCTGGAAAAGTGACTTGTTCTGACAAATCTCTATCAAATGGGGCTCTAAGTAGCCCTTTTCTCTCTCTCATATTTTTATATCTTGATAGGTCTATTTTTGCGCCCATGTTTTTCTTACAAAGTTTTCATAGTGTTTAACTGATTGTGTTTCTTTTTCCTTTCTTACTTTTATAGATTCATTTTGCTTCTGAAAACATAAACTGAAATTCTTTAAAGGAAGCCCATTACCATAACATTTGAATTATTAAAACAATCACCATACAAGTTAGTGTGAAACTGAATGGTTCTGTAAAATAGAAGGGAGGGGTTGCTAATAAGGTGAACCAACATTTTCCTAAAAGTGTTATAAAAATGAACCCAAAAATGGGGAGAGTGCAAAATTGCTGCCATTCAACTTGTAATATAATCAGCCCACTTTAATAAATATTGTTGTTCGAAGCAAGATGAAATAAATCTTTTGTGTTCTGAAATGCTGCACAGAGCAATATTTTGATTATATTTCATACTGAATCACACATTGCCAGGAAATGTCTCTAATTCTGCATGTCAATGCAGCTGGTTTTCCACCCACACTCCATTAACTTTTGCTGTATAATGTCATTTTTGTGGCTTTGTATAAAATAATAACTGTGATCAGATAGCAATAGAAAATGTTGCTTTCCCCCTCCCCATTACTTCTAATTATATTTTGAGCTTTGCATGATAGTGATATTTGTAAAAAGGCATAGTTCAATACTTTTTATGTAGGAAAAAAATGTTAAACCAAATGTTCCCTTTTATGGTTATATGTACTGCACAGTTATAATATTCATTTATCTACCTGAGATTTTTTCAAACTGAAGGAGATGAGCATTTTCAAACTGCATTACTCTCATTTATCTCTTTAATGTTATAAAATGTTGACCAAGCATAAATGTTATGTCTCCTGCTGCCAATTCCACCTTTTAGCTACTTAGCCACATTATTAGATTGTCAACATAATTCAGATGTCTTGCATAAAATGAGCCATGTCACTGGCTCCAGATCTCTCTGTATGTGCTGGTCAACCCACATTCTGCATTTCCATCAATGCCTCAGTCCTCACATTACCTTCTTAGAAAATAAAATGGTGAGTTTATCCAGCCCAGTGCTCCCCCCCCACCTTGTCTATCTGGCAAACGGTGATTTGTGATTGGTTACAGCCACCATGGGAACCATATTACAAGAGTATCCATCATCTGCTTTCAACTTCCAAATGGGCCAATTGTAAAGTATCTGATCTTATTTCACTTTGTGGAACTGGCATCATAAAAAGCCAAGGTCGTTCCCACATATCACTTCAACTTGTCTCCAGCAGCTCAAATAATATAAATGGTTATCTCCTTTTTTTTCTCCCATAACAAACTTATCTGGTAGGCATTGGTCCCAAATCATGCAGTGTGAATTTGGTGGAGATTTGTATATGATCCCCTTAGTCCTAGTAGAACACTATAAACTTTCTTTTAGCTTTTGCCTCAAGTATATTTTTAAAGCTTTAGTGGAAAGCTATTCTCGCAGGGTTTTTTTTTTCCCCAAGAAAAAAATCGTTAGTATTCCTCTCAAGCTTCTTTCCAATCAGAGGAACACAAATATTACACACCTGAACTCACAGGAAACAGCAGCTGCTTTTTTAAGGTGACTTTGATAGGAATCAACATGCATCAAGGGAAAAAATATTTCTAAGATTCAAAGCCTAAACTATTAATTTACATAATTGTGTGTGCACACTGCAGATCAAACATCCCCTCCCCCCAAAAAATGTCAAACAACATTAGACAGTTAACTTTATTAAAAAGCTATGAAGTGTGGCTTTCCCCTGTTGCCTGAGGGGATAGGATGAGGGTAGGGAAGGGCCTGAATTCAAGAAGTGGGGTGAAGCGGACATTTTAGAATTAACCCCTGAGGCTAGCTTGCAGTGGTGCCATTGATTTAGGAGCTTAGCCCCAGTTCTTTTGATTCCTAATGAAACAATTGTGTTTGCTAACAAGTGGTCTTTGAACAATACAGAGATAGTGCCAAAGGCTGAAAAAGGGAAAAGATATAAAGCAGAGGTTCCCAAACTTGGCCGCTTTAAGACTTGTGGACTTCAACTCCCAGAATTCTTCAGCCAGCAGAGCTAGCTCACAATCTGTGAGCGGCCAGAGAGAAAGGATGAGAACCACTGTAAAACGGTGCCCCCCATCCCCAACCCCTCCAGCCGCTGCAGAAGGATACCATGGTCGATGGTATCAAAAGCCGCTGAGAGATCTAATAGGACCAGTACAGAGGATTGCCCCCTGTCCCTGGCCCTCCAGAGATGTTCCCCATAGTAAGAACAAGAGTTTAAAAAGTAACTGCAGAGATACAGTATCTTAATAAAGCCAAACCTCTATCCTCAAGCATGCTTTCTTAAGAATATATATCACATTTTGCCACTGATAGAATAACAGAGTTGGAAGGGACCCTTGGAGGTTGTCTAGTTCAACCCACTGCTCAGGCAGGAAACCCTGTACCTTCTCAGACAAATGGTTGCTCAATCCCTTAAAATCTTCCAGTGTTCTGTAATGGAAATCTTCCATCCACAATTTCTGGAGGCAAGTTGTTCCACTGTCTCATTGTTCTAACTGTCAGGCAATTTGTCCTTAGTTCTAGGTTGCTTCTCTCCTTGATTAGTTTCCAGCTTCTTGTCCTGTCTTTGGGTGCTTTGGAGAATAGGTTGATTCCCTCTTCTTTAGGTCAAACTCTTAGACACTGCTATCATATCACTTCTAGTCCTTTTCATTAAATTTGACATACCCAATTCCAGCAACCATTCTCTGTTTTAGCCAGGGGTGAAAACTGAAGCCGTTTACTACCATGCATGTGTTAGCTAACCATGCATGTGCAGCTCACATCAATTGTGAACTATGTCCACACATGCAGTGTACACCAAACACCAGCTGTGTGCACAAATGAACTGTGTGCACTAAAAGGAAGCTTGGGAAGGTAAGTAGAACAGCGTGGGGGGGGCCACACAATTGTGGGAAACTTTAAAAAAAATTAAAGTTTTTTTTTTTTACTACCAGCTCCGGTGAATAGGTAGTTAAAAATGATTTACAAAAATTAAAAAAAAAGCTCCGACCATCGCATGGCATAGTTGTGATTTTTGGAGCCTTTTTCCCTTTTTTAAAAGCATTTTTACTACCTATTCGCTGGAACCAGTAGTAACAAAATGCTTTTAAAAGGTAAAAAGAGAGGTTCTGATGATCACAGCTCCACTGCACGATCGTCAGAGCAAAACTTTTTAAAAGCATTTTTTTACTACCTATTTGCTCAAACCGGTAGTAAAAAGATGCTTAAGAAGTTTTTTTAAAAAAAGTTCCAATGATCGCATGTCACTCAGCTGATAGTTGGAATTTTTTGTGCCCTTTTTTTACTACTACTGTAGCATTTCCCTGCTTTTAGCATCCAGTCCCCCTAACCATCTTTATTGCTCTTCTCTTTTAATTTCCTAACCTTTCATCTCATCAGTGAAAAAACTCATCCCTATTGCAGATAGTGGTCAGCGTCCCATGTATGCTGAATTATGTCTTTATTTCCATCAAATTGCAGTATACAGTTTCATGCCAACTCTTCAGCTTATTTTCATAGCAGAAGAAAATCACTTAAGGTAAGAAGCTCATACTATACTGGTGAGCAGTTGTAGCATCTGTTTTGGAACAGGGGAAATGTTGAAAAATATAAAAAGCACACGATCAACTCTAAAAATGAAGAGCTCCTTTATCCTGCTCCTTACAAGAAGGATGTTAATCATTTCTCTCCCATTTGAAGTCACTGAGATTTGAAGATTCTTCCACTTGAAGATAACAGAGCTTAATCAAGATTCCTTCCCTAAAAGTGGGGTTTTTTTTTGCCCAGTATCCTCATTGTACAGCTCAACAGGATATAACATGTATATACATACCCATTTATACATCATACCCACTTGTGGAAAGTGATGAGAAATCTGCTCAGGATAAATCTGTTTAAAAGTATATATTGTAAAAAGGAGTATGTGATTATTTTACAGGAGTATTTTAGTATGAATGTAAGAAGGTGTTGCTAAATGGCCCCAATAAAATGCACATTTAGGCAATGTACAAAAGAAGTCTTTTATCAGTAATATCCTTGTTTTCAAACAGTGGGAAACGATCACAATGGAAGGCTTGTAGTGGAACCAAAGAATGATATGGCCCATTGCATCAGGTAGCAACCATGATGCTTATAATCACAGGAGGCTGTGCTAGTTATCTGTGAAGGGAAAGCATTGTTTGAAATAAAAAGAAATACACACAAAATATGCTTATTGAATAAATAAATATTTATACTGGATAATTTATCAGTTGCATTTTAAAGGCAAAGCAGAAATAATATGTGAGAGCTCATTTGAGGAATTTTGAAATGATGTCTCCAAGTTTCAATGCACAGTTCTTCCTACCAGTGGCTTGAGGAATTCTAAATGGTATAATTTTATACAGGTACAAAAAAATGGGATTTCTCCAACACGAGGCTGAATGTAATTTTTAGAAAGGTACCCAAAGGTGGGTGCAAACAATAATGCTCCCCAATAGTTTACAAACATTAGGGATGAAAACAACTTCTAAGATAAATTACTCAATTTATTTATTTTATTTGATATACAAACTTAATCCATCTTCAAAGGTAAAAGTGATCAGCAAATGCTAATTCTGGAAAGGGCAAGCAGTCTGTGTCAACAAAAAGAAAGGAAGAAGAGAAGAAAGGAAGGAAAATTATACAAAAGGGTATGCCTAGATTTCTGAATATCATTATTCTATGTTGCATTTGTTATTTTTCTAATAATGTATTGTATTCACAGACCAGGTTTAAATAAAAGTACAATATATCATATCTGTAGTCACTAATGTCCATTCTCACATTACAATACTAAGGATATATGTTGTCTAAGATATGTAATGTATTTTTAAAAAAGAAACAGTCCATATGTGAAGCTAGTCATGGGGTTCTCCAAAGTAACTATGAGAATCGAAATAATCTGCTGCAATTACATGTAAAGATAAAAATGTTTATTCTTCTTGAACTTACTGATTCATACACATATTAAAAAACAGTCCCTCAAACTCAAACTGAGTCTTCAAATGCACTATATATTTGTATGCTTGCATTCTGAGCTTTGCTTTAAAAGAAATAAAATTAGGAAAACTTCTACCAAGAAACAATTGAGACTAAATGAAAAACTAAGAGGAAAAAAATGTAACTAGGCTATAACAGAATGATAAAATATCGCAGTATATTTTACTTGCTCTTCACACTGAGAACATGTTATCCAAACATATTTTAATTAAGCATGTAACAAAACTTACAAGGATGAATATTTTATAATACAATAAATATGAAGTTGTTAAGATCTGCTACAAATAAAAGCACATTTCAAATAAAAAGGCATTGGGGAACGACTGCTGGAAATTATATTAGTAGAAGTAGAACAAAATAACATTTTTCTGAGTTGCATTGTGATCAATAAGCCCTGCATTTTCAGATTTTAATTCATATTTTATGTCAGTGTACAAAGGAACTTGAAAATTAAGGTAAGTCATATGGATTTTATTATCAAAGTACACATTTAAACCAAATGAATCACAATGTAATAGTGACAGGGATTCCAATACAAAGTCACTCAGATCCAAGACCACTCCAGGAATTAATGCTGAAGCTGAGGAACAAAATCTCAGCACCTCCAATTTATCCATATTCTAATAATCATCCAATAATTGGATGATTATGTCTTTTTCTTGCAAATAGTAACTCTAGGTGTGAAATGTATTAAAAGTACAATGAAATAATGCAACCATGATATAATGGCAACTGAGAAAATGGCACCATAGCAACCCTCTCAGTGGATCTCTTCACCTCTCGACTCATCATGCTGGGGAAGAGATACATTTTATAAGACTTTCCGGACTGCTAGGAAAGTTGGAAGCAGCCAAATGTCAGGTGATGTGTTCCAAAGAATATGCACTTCAATAGAAAATCCCATTTTTCCTGGGTGCCATTAAATGACACTCAATCACCCAGGACTTCATTTGGAACTAACAGGCATGTTGAAACAATCAGAGAGACAGGGTCTCACAAATAAGCTATCCCTGTGTCATGGAAAGCATTATAAGTGACAACTAGCACTTTGATTTGCACCTGCAAGTGTACTAAGAACCAGTGCAGTTTGCAGATCCGGGGCACAACAAGGGCATACCATAGGGCACCTACAACTGTCCATAACTCAGGGCTTCTGGACCATCTGAAACTTCCAGATCTTCTTCAACGGCAGCCCCATGTAGATTATGTTACAGTCATTCATTCAGGAGATGATGAAGGCACAAATAACTCTTAAATAGTGTGCACAATTCATTTAGCTGAAACTGCACAAAAGCCCTGTTCCTTGAAGAGAAATCAAAACTGCCAGAATTTCAGTGGTATCCAGTAATAAAAGACTAAAATTTGAAATTCCCAGGTAATAACTGAAGGTAGGGTAAATCTGAACATTTAAGCAGTTAAATTCATCTGCAGGTATCTGTAATTTATACCATGAAAGCTGCAGGACAATTTTTATAAAGGAATCTATTTGTAAATTAATGGAAAATAACATAATGGAATATATATAGAAAATTGTCTCAAAATATAAATCAGATTTGGCAGTAATTTTAAATATATTAATTTTAGCCCAAATGTTCAAATAATTTCTAAACCATCTGCCTAGATATTCCTCCTCCTGCATAAGAACATGATAAATTCAGTTTTACTAGTGAGAAAGATTCTTGGAAAATATTATGCTAAAATAAGATTTAAAATTTCCAATTCTAAACCCTAATTCTTATACTTTTCTACATTGTTAGAGAAAGCTCGTAGCATCTAACATGGAATACAGAATTTAAACTCAAGTAATGATACCTAAAGAAACAACTTCTGATCTTATTTGCAGGACAGTTATAAACATAGAAATTTTCATTGTCACTGTCCCCATTACATATCAGTTTCCTTTCTCATTTTTAATCCATAAATCCTGAAACCAGCAGTTTTTATCCATTTTCAGCAAAAAAATCTATAAAGATTTCCCGTCTTTTATAAATGTAATTGCACTTACCTCTTTAATCAAACAAAAAAACACAAGTGCCTTCTGAATCTTGAAAAAAATAATAATTTAACTCTGAGACTGTAGCCAAGAAATTAAGACAATTTGGTAAATGTAATAAATATTATGTATAGAAGTGAAAGCGTGAACATTATATCCAGTATAAAAGATTAGCATAAAGGTCAATTTGTAATAGAATCCCTGCCTAAGAAGGAGAAATTTAACATATATATATATATATATTATATTGTATTTTTGTAATTTTTATTACTATTTAGTATAAGAGATATCTCATACTTGCTCTGTTGTAAAAGAATTTATATCCCATTTACCTTACCCTATGCAAAAAATGTAAAACCAAATAAAACATTTTATCAAAAAAAAAAGAAAGAGAAATGTGAGAAATTTAAAGAACAACAGGAATTGTATGAAATATGACTTCCAGTAAGGACATGGAGAATTGGAGATGCCCCTGAAGAAATGGGATTATATTATGACTGCAAACCATGGCTGGATGCAGCAGCTAGACCACTGGTGTCAAACCCATGACATCACATTGCTGTCACATGTTGTAACACTTCATATTTCCCCTTTACAAAGTTGGGGAAGGCATGGCCTGGGTGTGAGGCATCTGGCTCACAGGCCACCAGTTTGACACCCCTCATCTAGACTGAAAAATATCTGCCTGGAATTTTTGGGCCATTATTGATAAATGATGTTATCGAAAAGGACACATTTTACTGGACAAGACTGAAATCGATTCAAATGTGGGCTTGAAAATTATAGGCTACATCTATGGAGAATATGAAATATTTAATATACAAATGAAGCCAGCTGATGTTTTAATAACTAAATTGATCTAGAAATAATAGTTCTGAAGAATTACTTGAATAACCTATTTTTGGATTCACAAAAGGGGTTTCTTAATGTTGTCAGTAACTTCTTGAGAAGAAACAAAGATAAATTGTTTGGGGGGGAAATCATTTCTTTAGACATCATTTGAAGGAATTAAAGACCAAGATTGTTGTGAGCAAATGGAAGTAATATAAAGTGGATTCATTTGACCAAAGTTAAAAGGTCAAAGCTTATTTTTAATTGATTTTCTTGACTGGGACTGAGTGAAGATGTTTCAAAGTTTTCCTTAAAAAATAAGATATATATAGAAAACAGGTTATTTATTACATTTTAAATTTATCTGATCAAATTTTTTTCTGTTAACTTCTTCTACCAAATGTCATTAGATTAGATTTGAAGGATGGTGTCTGGGGACATGTTTTAAAAATAGAAAACGAGAAAAAAACAGAAAAGAAAGGAATTTGGGTGGGCTTATTCAATAACATCTAAAACAGGTTGTTAATTTTGGGTTAAACCTTAATATACTTTTGCTGATTAGGAAGGATGATGATTTTTTTTTTTAAAAAAATGTGTTTATAGGATATCTTGGTGAGATATGAAAGATTGAAGGGATTGTTTGTTTTAATTTAAGAGGTGGTGTGAGAGTTGTAAGAGTTGCTAAAGTTGTTTCTACTTGCTGGGACAAAGGGGGAAGTTGCTACTTGCTTTCCCCCCACCTTTTTTCTTTGCACTTTTTCTTTTGTCATTTGTATTACTTTTATCTGTATTTTAAAAATTTTAAAAATTATACAAAAGGGATTATATCAAGTAATGGGAGCCTCTGTTACCCTGATAAAAAGGTTTGAAAAGGGGTAGGGATTAGCACTGTTACAAACTAGTTTGGCCATGTTTACTTTTTCTTTTATTATTCCATGCTTTTCATTCCTTTGGTTTACTATCCCTTACTCTGTTTCTTTATTCCACATAACATTGCATATCCTGAAATGGAATAACATGATTGATTAGTAGCCTTTGTGCATTTAAATGATCTTCTGGCTCAAATGTTGTTATATTATTCGGCAGAGTAGAAATAAATCTGATTCAGTCTGGTGCTCGCTAGATTTATCAGCCACTCTTGTCTGGGTTTAATAGCATTGTAGACTGGGGCTGATGGGAGCTGCAATCCAGAACATGTTTAATGTGCCAGGTTTTGGAGAAGGATGACTTAATTTTCAATTTTCATAACTTTTCAAATTATCCCAGTAGTGATGCTCAGATCAATAGAGGTGAAAAAATTTCAATTTGGCTGTAAACTGATGTGTGCATAAAGATTTAGCATAAAACAATGCCCCATTTTATATTTGTTTTCTTCAACTGGAAGAAAACAAAAAAGTCCTTAAAAGTTATAATGTTGAAAATTATATATAAATCACACTCATTAATGTTCTATGGTATAGGCTGTTTTTAAAGAGTATGTTAAATCTGCATTAAAATGTACAGTTTAGGAATATGTGTATTGCAGCAACAAACTTTGGTGGCCCATTTTTGATTATGTGCCTTCAAGTTGGTGTCTATCCTTGGTAACCATAGAGATCGATTTTGACCATTCTGATCTGTCCCTAACATGGTCCTAACCACTTTTTGCTTTTTGTTGTTCTCTTTTTCTCTTTCTTTCCACCTTTCTCAACATCAAAGCCTTCCTAGAGAATTAGGGAATGTATGTGGGATAATTGGGCCTGGTAACTTGTGTTTTAAGTCAGAACTCTGAGTTGATTCCTTTGATGATCCATTTGTTTATTTTCTTGCCTGTCAATTGTGTTCTCAAGACCCATGTTCTCTAAGTTCTCAACACCTAAGACCCAACACCTAAGTTCAAAAGTATCAATATTCTTCAAATCCTGCTTCTTCAAACTCAAGTTTTCACTTCCAAAGGGTATTCCAAGGAATACAATGACTTCCATGTTTGTGATCTTTGTAGGTACAGATGTCATGGCATTTGAATATCTTTTCCAAGGTGTTCATGGCTGCTTTGCCAAATGCTAGTCTGGAGATATTTCTTGGTTGCTTGTTCCTTTACTACTGATGATCCTAAAAGGCAGAAGCTACTACTTCAATATTTAAATTATCACTTCTAAGGCCAATTGTTGATAGTAATATACAGGTAAAAATTCTCCTTGTTGCCATGATCTAGTTGCACAGATTTTTGCAATCAAAATACAACATGAATTTAAAAATTTTAAATTTAGTATTGAAGTTATCACTAGGAAGCATGTTTTATCTGATTTTGCCCACTTTAGAACTGTCAAAACTCATTACTGACATTTCATTTTCCATAGTTTCTTATTGCTAAGGGAAGACAGAGATAGCAATAGGAAAAGTCTTTAATATATGTCTTCTTGCCTTGTGCAAAAAAAAGGAAGTAAAGATAATAATGACCTTTATGCAAATACTATGCTTCATGGAAGAGCAATAATTTTTAAAATCCACTCTTATAAAGCAAAATTACTTGCACTTAGCAGCATCCAAATTTATGCAGTTTGGAAAAATGTAAATAAAAGTTCATTAATTCACCTTGAGGGTCATTACTGATCATTTTAATTCAATTTTTCCCTTTCCTTTTGGCAAAAGCAGGCTACAAGTGATCCTTGATGGTGCCAAAAAAATTACTAGAGGAAGCTGCATAATTAATACACCTGTCGTTGTTCTTCTACAGGGTAATGTCTCTACCAGGGTGAGCCTTTTTTCTTGAAATGCTAAAAAGAAAAAGTCAGAACCTTAATGTATGAGTAATACCACTCTCATGCAAGATAATGGTAAAGACTTGCCTGAGTCAAGCTTTATTCCTGGTGACTTGATGGACATGTTCATGCAGTTTCTTGGCAACAGGACAGATCACTAAATTCTTAGTGCCATTAATCAATTTTAAACTTAAAGAGAAGCATAAAAGGCTTTAATGCAATGCCTAAAGAAAACTGGCATGGGTAAATAAGAATTTTTCCAAGCAATAAAATCTGTCAAGCCTTATGGCTAGAGTCACCTAGCAGAGCTTGAAAGAACCTTTGGGAAGTCTGAAAGTTGGCAACTGGACTTCTTTTCCTTTTGGTTTGAAACATTTCATGGCTTGTCCAAGTAGCTTCTGAATTTACTTGGATAAGCAGTGAAATGTTTCAAACCAATAATAAAAGAAGTCTAGTTGCCATTCAATTTCCAAACAACTCTACCTGGATGATTGAAAATCTTCATTTTTTTAAAGTAAGTTTTTTTTTTATTTTTCACATCAAACCTCCAAACATAATTTTTTTGTAGGACATTGCCCGATTACAATCTCATACCACTTAATATTGGCTTACTTACATATTTTATATTAATCAATTCTTGCCAAATATTCCCCCCACCTCTATTTACATCTCTATTACATCTTTTTTCTTGTTTCCTAAACCTTAATATTATCCACCCAAAACCTTTTAGGTATACATTTAAAATTGTTAAGTAAAACAGAAAAAAATAATTTTTCAAATCCTTCCAGTTGCAATTTCTTCCTCTTTCTCCCACTAGAAAGACATAAGGCTTTTGCGTAGACCTGTATAGGACTCAAAGGAATTTATTAAGTGTAAAATTTGTGAAGCAGCTAATGTAAAGTTATGGAGATTTTTTTAGTGTTCCATAGATAATTTAATTTTGGTAGCTTGAAAATTTGTAAATGTTGCTTCCTAAATTCTATTTAAATCTGATTAGGGGAGCAGATGAAAGTGAAGCAGCACAGCACTGATACAACTGAACAAAGTGAACAACTTTGTCTTCCTTTGAAAACTGTTTTGATGTCAAGCATATCAGACAAAGATATTGTCACTTAAAAAGATAAGACTCAGTGTCCAATAAATGGTAATGAAAACAGAAGTCTCCTGGATAACAACAGTACTAGCAAATAGGTTTTAGTTACTCTGTGGAAGTGACACATCATATTAACATTACCACCCGCCCCAATGTTGGGTAAACCCAATGGATGTGTCTTAAAATTATGTTTCATAAATTACTGCTAACATCTTCAAACTGTGAGTTATCCCCTCACTACCTAAGGTGATACGAGCTGAGAAGGTCACCATTTCTTTATAAAACTGGCACAGTTTGCTTGCCAAGTAGGGGCAGCTTTACTGCTTATTTCATCAGCAATGGGCAGTCATGGTTCCACATTTGTAAATCCCTGTCACATATAGGTGAAAATCAGGGACATTCATGTGTGTGGGAGAGTCCAAAAATCAATTCAAAGTCCTACCTGCTTTATGTGACATATGTACAAAAACGTGGGGCTCTTATCACATGGACACAACCACCATCTTGACATATAGTAGTCATTAATGGATGCTCATGTTGACAATTTAATTATAAAAAAAACCTAATGCATTTATTCTTGCCAATTATAACCCCATGGAATAATTAGGTTTATTCATAGGTGGAGGGGAGAAACCTCACAAGTTCATTTATAATTATATAATCAAATATAATTGTTCAACTGCAGAGTTGGACAAGTCCTGAATTAGTCTGGTATGTGAATGTAATTTGTTATAGTTTAATTAGCAAACCATAATTAAAACTGGTGTCACTTAACATGGGAACCCAGTTGCTATGTTTCCCGATTGGTAGTGTGGATTCAGTTCCCACCAATCCAAATAGAGACATAGCATCTTGCAGAAGGTGTTTCTAAAGAATTTGCTTTAAAGCTTTTGTTTTTCTCTTTAAAACTAAAGATATTGCCTTCTCTTCACAGAGAAATCTTTTTTTAAATGCTTATCATGGGTAATAATTGTTTTGCACAGGCAGAATACAAATCAGGAAAATTAGAAACCCTGTCTTGGAGTTGCATTTCCTAATGAAGTTGTCTCTGACATCAGCACTTTTGCTTTCTATCTCATTTAAAATGGAAATTACTGAAATGTTAAGCTTCTTTAATCACCAGTTTATGCAATTTGCAGGGCTGTCATAGTTTAAGACAGGGTCAAGGCACAGCAGTTGGTAGGCTGACAATAGCCCGTCCGTCCCGAAGAAGGCATCTAAATGTAAATGCTAGCCTTTAAGATAAGGCAGTATTTTTATGCACTGAATATTTATGTCACTGAATACTCTACACACTGAATATTGATGTCTCCCTGCCAGAGGAAGGAAAGGTTGCTATATCTTAAGGTAGCAGTTTGACAAATAGATCTATTACTTACATACTAAAGTAAATAGCAAAGACAGAAGTTAACTGAATGTTTCTGTCTTTAAAATCGAAAGGCACCCAGTGAAACTGTTATAGTGTAATGGTTCCTATAAGTCATATCTACACACAAATGCAAAAAAAAAACAGAATATAAATATTGGGATAGGGGTACAGAGAGAGACGGGGACATAGAGAGGAGCAGGGAGTGGGAGAGGGAGAGGGAAAGAGACAGGGACAGGAACAGGGATACCAGCAGGGGCAGAGAGAAGTGTATGGAGAGGGAGAGGGACATTGGCAAGGGCAGAGAGATGAATAGGGAGTTGGCAGGGAGAGGGAGAGGGAGAGAAGTGCAGATTGCTGGATTCTTACCCTATTTTCAATTTGCCTTATTCTTGAAAATAATGCATTGATAGAGCCTATCGGCATCAGTTTAACAGAACAGGATGTTTCATGACACAGTGTCAATAAAAGAGATTCACCATGAAAAGCATCAAAAGGCAATGAAAGCAAAGCCATCTTCGAAATAGATAAGAAACTGTGGAGAAGGGAAACAAAAAGCAGAATGCATGTTTGTTCAATTCAGTGAAACAAACTCAAACAGCTGCAGTATGTGACAGGTTTGAGGATTCTTATTTTAATTGAAGAGTCTTTAGTTTGGTGTGTGTAAAAGGAAATCTATTTCTTCTTTCCTGTCATTTTCATTTTCCTTGTGCATTAAATATGCAAAGACTCAAGTTCTACCTGCATGGAATAAGTAGGTTCTGTGTGCTTATTCCAAGCCTTCTTTGAAAACCAACATTATCAAAACTCAACATGTGGAAGAAAAGCATGGCTCCCTTCCTTATTTATAACACTTTATGCTAATTTTGTTTGAATACAAACTGGAGGTAGGTGTGCCCATCACATACTTCCTTTTTCTATCTTGAAAACTATTTCATACAACTTTTAATAACTGTTACAATCACTTTTATAAAAGGAACCACATATTCCTCAAATGTGATCAACCTCATATTTATCCAAGCTTCTGGTAGGTTTCCCAAAAAATTGATTTGATTAGTTTCTGATGCACTCAAGGTTGACTCAGCCTTCCCTTTTTTCATCGGTCAGTGAAATGAGAACCCAGATTGTTGGGGACAATATGCTGACTCTGTAAACTGCTTAGAGAGTGCTGCAAGGCAGTGTCAGTCTAAGTGCTATTGCTAAGTGCCATTTCTCCATAATTATTCTTGATGCTCCTTAGATAGGTTGCATTATCAGCCTCAAACCCGGGTGGATTGTGTTTAGGAAAGAGTAATAAAGTTTTAGGAATTACCACAGGCTGATAATAAATAACATCCATGAAAAAAAATATATAAAAAAAATATTATAGCTTGGAGTAAATGATGGAAATACCCCATTGATATTCATACTATAATAATTCTAAAGAACATTCATGCAAATTCCATTGGAAATTTGATAGGCTATTGTAGTCATCCATTTTTTATTTTTTTTATTTTTGGAAATGAGCACAAGCCAAGAATTTATAACAAACTGGTCACATTCAAGTCAGCATAAGACCATTTAAATCCAAATAGCATTGCTTAACCGCAAGACTGAGCTGTACATGTGCAGAAATGATTTGTGGGAAAGTTTAGCCAGGAACCTTGAGCTCTGTATTAATAAATTCTGGATGGGAACAAAGCCAAGAATGGCAAAATGAAAAAAAAAATCCACCTATTTTGTTCACAGATTGGGAAGAAGAAGATGACAATTTATAATCACCATGATGAAAGTAATGAGAAGTCTTCAGCTATGCTTTACAGTAGCCTCAGGGGTACCTTATAAGTAATTATAGTCTAGTCAGGTGATTCTTTGCTATTCACAGATATAACTATTTATCATAATTGGTTTCATTCCTTGGATTTTATACAGACTTTATATACATATATAAGAAGTGCATATATATATGGTGCACTTCATGTTCTTTTTAAATCTTGTCTCCCACAATTGAACTGCAAGATTATAAGCTTTGCTACTAATTGATCAGCTTCCCAACATTTGACCAATGCCAGTCCATTGGAGTAAGTGATACTGTGCATGGAGAAGTACAGAAGCATTTATCTATTTATATAATTAATAGAATATTTCCAGACCGTATTGGAAAACTGTTAGAGAAACCCAACTTAAAAACAGCCCACAAGTTAACAAATAAACCTCAAGACTTTGTTCAAGCACCCAGGGATTGCAGAAATCCACCCTTGTCATCAGGGATCCACCATATCCCTTAGGACAAGTATCTTTGGATCCATAAAATGCAGTGTTAATACTTTTATTTTAAAAAAGAACATAAAAAGCATTGCCTTCTGGGACAACCTGAAAAATCAGAAGTAGTGAAGTATATCCTGTTTCATATTAGACATGTTCCAATGTGAAGAAACACAAGGACTGTTAACCACATCAAATGACCATGTAATTACATAGAGAGGCTACCAAGATCCATAAACATTCCAATAATTTCAACAGGAGAGTTTGAAAATCAATAAAACATGGATCCCAGCAGGACCAAATGACCTCAGCGAATAAACAACAAAAAGAGTCTACAGCAGCCTCCCTAGAAAGAACAGTGACTAAAGGACAGGCCAAGCAGGAATCAGAAGTAATCAGAGTCTACTTAGATAAGGAACCAATCACGAACCAGCTTCCTTGGGAATCTCATAACATGGGTTAATCATAAATCAGATAGAAACACAAAAGCACACTTGGTCAGTCTGAGTGCTAATAAGTATACTATCTACCTGTGAAGATATCAGCCACAGTGGCTGAAAAAATGTCAGAATACCAGAAAGCTAAACCTTTAGCCATTGAGCTTAAAAGCTCATCACTATTAGATTATTTTTATTTGTCAGAGACTTCTGAAACTTAGAAACAGCTTCTTAATACCAGAGGACTCCCCAGAATGGGGTAGAAGCTGTTCTATAAACAAACCCAAAAGCAAAGTAGTCCTCAGAAGAAACTCAGAAGAGTTCGATGACCCTCTATATCAGGGGTGTCAAACTTGCAATGACACATCATCGTCACATGACATATTGTTGCAATCATATGCGAGTCATTGTAATGTGGCAAAGATGTTTGCCTAAGAAAAGTTTATTGAGACTTTTATAGAGGGAAGAAATTTAGAGCACAGATACAGCCCTGTCATTGGTGGGGACTGCTGGACAGTTTCTCCAATCTCTTTGACCATCCTGTTGGTGGTGGGAACTAGGTGATCTCATTCTCATGGGAACTAAGTGACATCATCCCCAAGTCAGGAGTTTACCTGGCACTAGCAACCAAATGAGTTCATGTCTTTATCAGAGACATACTAGCAGATAGGTAGCTTTCTACGCACATCTGCGCTATATGCCCCCAATTCCCACATCATATCACCACTTTCTTCCCCTTCAATAAACTGGGGGTGGGGGTGGCCAGCGTGTGACGCATCTGGTCGGCAGGCCATGAGTTTAACAACCCTGCTCTATATTATTCTGAATGGAAGAAAAAAAATCGAAATCCAAAGGTTTCTCAGCAAAGATTTTAAAGAGCAGGAAAGCTGGTAAGAACGGGCATGGGTCACAATCACAAATATTATGTGTAACCGGTACTTTTAATTGTTTGCAGAAACTGATCAGCAGACTGTTTAACTACAGTTTTTAATTACAGTTGGTCAGAGGACTTTTGGAAACTAACATACACAGGGCATGTGTGCGTGATGGGGGTCTGGTTTGTAATTAGGTTAGATTTGAAAACTCTACTGCTTTCCATTCTGATTTTGTGACCAACTAGCTGGATGCCTGTGCTTCACTATGAAGCCATTATGATTATTTAATTCTTTTTAATTAATTAATTTATTCTTGTTTTAAATTGTATTTGAATGGCTGTGCACCGCCCCGAGTCCGCGAGGAGAGGGGCGGTATATAAATCAAATTAATAAATAAATAAATAATAAATAAACGATGTGTTTGGGCTCGATAATAAATTGACACTTACAGCCTGAAACCTAATGTAGAATGTGTAACTCCGTAGCATCAGAGTGTGTTAATATAATGCAACTGGCAGTTGGAACAGAGGGAGAGTGGGAGCAGAATGTCTCAACTCGCAGCATCCGTCGGTATTCATCTGGCTATCATCCTGTCCGTGTGAGAGAGAGTTGAGGGGTGTTTGGAAACTCAAACAGAATTTGTTGTGTGAGCAAGAAGGAAACAGGAAGGGGGCTGTGTGTAGCTTAGCTTAAGTGTTCTGTAGTAAAGCGGCTTGCTGCTGCAAGAGTAAAACTCAAAGTGAAACTCCTCTCCTCTGCTTGAGTTTTGCATTGGAAACAGATTTTTTTTCAGGTGGGGAGGGGGAGTGGAACTCCTTAGCATCAGAGTGTGTTAATAAAAATATAGGAAATACTAAAGCTCTGATGGACATTGTAAAAAAAATGTTTCTACCTAGAAGCCAAGAGGAACATATGTGGCAAATTTCAAGTTTGTAGGCTTTATGGTTCTGGAGATTTTGTGATTATGGTGTGAGTGGTCTTTGCTTTTAGATATATATATATATCTAAAGAAAAGAAGATTTATTTCAAAAACAATCACTTTCATTCTTAAGTCATTTAATTCAATATTAAATTTGCACATTCAGTACCTGATGCTGTTATGTGAAGTACTTGTTATATATAGCAGTGCATTTACCAGCACATTAATTCTCTGAAAAATGATACATTACAAAAATTAGCAATGGGAATTTTTTCCCAAGTCTCCTTGCAGTTTTTCTAAGATGTTTTCTCTTCCTTGGAGTATAATGCAATGCTGTAACATTCAATCAGTTTTAACTTCAGGATTTTAGATAATACTTGTATATATTACAGATCTCTAGAGACAGAAAACCTATCAGCATAATGATAAGAGGATAACGCCATATAGATTAATAAAAGGGACAACTAAATATCCCTAGGGCTAAGAATCTAGCCTTATGAATTTTCCAACAGATTAATTATCTGTATAAAATAACCACACACCAATACTTTTCAAAATCTTTCATCCATAAGTATCATATGAAAGAAAAAGGCCTTTTTTGATGTGAAAACAAAGAAAAAGAACAGTTATTTTAAGAAACACTTAAATTTGGATCCTTTGAGAATTTTTCATTTGTCAAATTTAACCTTGGCATTTATCTACTTCATCTATTGTTTCATTTGAGGAAATGTTCTTTCACTTGATTTCTATTGAATCTGTACTATACACAATTGCAAGGACTAATATCCTTCAAGTGTAATATTTAATAGAATAATAGAGTTGGAAGGGACCTTGGAGTTCTTCTAGTCCAATCCCCTGGTCAACCCTATACAATTTCAGATAAATGTCCAATCTTTTCTTAAAAACCTCCAGTGTTGGTACACCCACAGCTTCTGGAGGCAAGTCATTCCAGTGATTAATTCTTCTAATTGTCAAGAAATTTCTCCTTACTTCTAGGTTGCTTCTCTGTTTGATTAGTTTTTATCCATTGCTTCTTGTTTTGCTGTCAGGTGCTTTGGAGAACAGGTTGACCCCACTCTTCTTTGTGGCAGCCCCATAAATATTAGGAAACAACAGTGCTTTTCAATATCTGGGATGGAGTTTTTTAGAGTATCATAGGAAAATGTGATCGTGGAATGAATAAATAGGATGGGTGGAATATAGAGAAAGAAAAAAAAATTGAAGGAACACAGAACAATTGGTTCAGGAGACATGCTTGAACGTGTTTAAATTCTACAGGTTGCCTCAACTGGTTACGGGAATTATCTGCAAGAAAATATGGTTAACTGATATTAAAAAAAAATAACAAAAGGATCTTAATGAAGCATTTTTCAGGGCTCCAAATCACTTTTTAATGAGCAGCACATTTCTTCTCTTTTGTGAAGACCAGTGTTCTACTGGAAAGACAGACAACTCATTACAATATTTAAAGCCTTCCCGCAAAGGCTTTTAGTGTATGAAAACCCTGACAGAGATTGCTGTCTTGTAGAGTGCCATGGTACATTCTCAGTGCCCTTTCACACTGTGCACAGCAGGTACCAAAGGAGTCTCCTGGACTTTTTCACATCATAGGTTAACAAGCCTTATTGATTACACTTGTCCTGACTAATGTAGAAGAGAAATCCAGCGGAGATGTACTTTGCAGTCAGAATGGCTGAGGCTTTGAAAGAGGTCTATTTAACAAACAATTGCACTAAATTAACCATAGAGCCTAATGTAATAAGAAGGTTATCTTATAGCTAGTGCTTTACTGCTCCACATTGGAATACTGTTAAATCTCTACAGTTTTAAGTGTGACATCAAAATGCCTACAACAAGGTCCAGCAATAGTGGGCTCGTGCAAAATGGATATGTGGTCCTCTAGGCCACCCAATCACGAGAGGATGTGTGGGATGTTTCCAGATCTTTGTAACAGTCACAGAGACACTTTTCTAGGGTTATTGGTGAGGTAGAAGAAGAAAGAAGAGTATGCAGACTTCCGGTTTCAACCTCCGGCATCTTCAGTGCAAGTTGCGCAACTTCCGCAGGCCTGTTCCCTGTGGGGGGCTTCACTAGAAGCCAAGAAAGAGAAGGAAACTGGTGATAAATACCTGTGAAAGTAGAGAACCACTGCTGCACTGGATTTGAGGTATGGCTGGCAGAAAGACACAGAGGACCAGATATTGATTACACATTTATTCAGCTGAAGAAAGACTGGCTCCTCTTTTTTTTTTTTAAAAAAAAAAAAGTTTATTGAAATTTACAATTAAAAAAAGAATACAACAATTAACATATATGAATTCAAGACAGACTAACCAGACTTACGAGAAACATAAAAAACAAACAATTTTATTTTTTATTAAATTTCAGTCGATGGAAAAGTGACTGTGTTGCCTGATCTTGGTTTATTTTATTTTCTCTTGTCTGAATTATCAGTCTACGTTCTACTCTTGTAAGTTCAACTTTAAAGATTCCAAATTATGGGGGGGAAAAATTGGCTTTTGAGTTTTTTTGGCAATAAAGACTTTGTTTTTAAGTTCCGGGTTTTTGTTTGTAAATTGCTTCAAGTTGGGTCATCACACAAACTCAGAGGACTCCTTAAACCAGAGAAAGCCAGAGATATTTTTTTTTTTTAAATGGCAAGGTGTGTGCATGCACTTCACTGGACCAGTCAAAGGTATGGCCAAATTGCACCACTTGAAATAGCAGAATAATAGAATTGGAAGGGACCTTGGAGATCTTCTAGTCCTGTGATGGTGAACCTATGGCGTGCGTGCCAGAGCTGGCACTCAGAGCCCTCTCTGTGGGCACATAGCCGTCGCCAACTTCATGTGCCTGGGTGCCGGAAAGCTTGTCTTTGCATAAAGACCAGCTGGCCAGCATTCATGCGCACAATGGAACCCGGAAGAACAGTTGGTGATGGCTGCGTGCGCACCGGCCAGCTGCTCCCTTCCAGGTTCCAGTGTTCCAGTGCATACACACATGCTCCAGTTTTGGCACTTGGTGCCAAAAAGGTTAACCATTATTGATTATCAGGAACACAAAGTAGCAGCCCAATAAGCCAATATGCAACAAAAACATGTGTTACCTAGAGTTGGTCCAATTTAGGAATAAATGTGCAATAAACCAATATAGGTGTAAGAGAATATATTTACAAATATACACAATGCACCATCTAGCAAAGAA
>JANHFP010005337.1:4315-17485 GCA_032468135.1 Calamaria suluensis
TTGATACCATTTGTCCCAAATTTCATAATAGTCCGATTCTTGTTTATCCTTTAGTTCAAGGGTCAATTTGTTCATTTCTGCGCATTCCATAATTTTTAATTTTATTAACCATTCAGGGGGACACTCCTTATGATTCCAGCATTGCGCAACAGCCAACCTAGTTGCTGTACAAATTTGGATTATTAAGTATTTCAATTCTTTCTCTAATTTGTTCTCCAAGATCCCTAGTAAAAAAAAAAAAGCTCGGGTTTCTTTTTCACTTTCCTTCCTGTTATCTCTTCCAGCCACTTTTTAATTTTGGTCCAAAGAATTTTAATTTTGGGGCACGTCCACCACGTGGTGAAATGTACCTTGGCTATGGCCACATCTCCAGCATTCTATGTTGGTACTTACATTTTCCTTCTTCATTCCTACAAAGCACTTTAGTATCATCCACATCTTGAATAACCTCAACCAGGTCTCCTGGCTTGACTAGCAAATCTTTGGAACCTCTTTTCTTTGGGGATGGTGCTGTAGATATGGTAGTACTGTACAGAACTCGAATATCACCTTCGTACTGTCAAAATAGAATGAATTGTTCATAAATAAATATTAAACATCAATTGAAATTGTACTTTTGGCTTTGTATACAGTTGAATGAATGTAATCTTGTTACCAATTTTTTGAATGGATTTATCAGAGGATTTCTTTAATTAATCAGTCATGCAATCCAGTCCTATACGTACTGAGTTTTACAAATTCAGCAGAACAGTTGCAAGGAAACACATAGTGCAGTGAGACCCTACAAAGTTGCATCCTTTTTAATTTTTTTGATTCACAGAGAATTTCAAACCAAACAACCCACAATGTTCTTCAGAAATTTGCATTTCCTCTGGATCAAAACCTGAACGCTCCCCTGAGACTACTGAATGACTTCCTTTTGGTATCAGACCTACAAAATGCTTTGCTAACAGCGTTTTCAATGGGGAAGTGTACTACTTTCACATTTTCCCCAGGAGAACGAAAGAAGAGCAATTATTCTCCACGGCAGCTTTTTGAAATGCTTTTTGGTACGCTTTTATGAATTAAGATTTTAAAGCGTCTAATTAAACCAAATTATTACTGTCAGAAAATGAACTCCACTCAATTCAATGAAAATGGAAGCATCTAATAGACTTTTTAGAATATAGAATAGAATTCTTTATTGGCCAAGTGTGATTGGGCACACAAGTACTTTGTCTTTGGCGCATATGATCTCAGTGTACATAAGGAGAATAAAATATATTCATCAATAATATAAAGATATAACACTTAGTGATAGTCAAGGTTACTAACAAGCTATCAAATGTTACTAGGAGACAAATAAAAACAATATAAATTGAAAGATACAAGCAACATGGTTATGGTAATAAGTAGAAAGAGATAGATACTAGTAAGGAAGAGAAGAATTATAGTAATACAGTCTTAGTAAACTTAGTGTTGTGGGAATTGATGGCATACAGGGAAAAACTGTCCATGTGTCTAGTTGTTCTGGTGTGCAGTTACTTCTGATTTATGCTGTTACTTCTGATTTATGATTCTGATGATTAGAATAGATTATAAAAAATATTATAACTTGAGAGAGAGAAAATGAGAGACCCAATATTAAGGGTCACGTGAAATATTCACTGCCATGTGAGCCATAACAGCTAGATTTGCATAACACAAATGACATTTTTGTATAGAAAGGATTTGAAGGGAATCAACCCAATTAATTTTGATTTGCAGAGGCAGATAAATACAGAAGTTGCTTCCTGAGCCATTTTATTTGTCAAACATATTTATCTGTCAAACTTAACTCTATGCAGATCACTCCATCTGAAGCCATGTAGGACCTTATAGGCGACATAAATTATAGCCAGAAGCCAATTTGCAACCAATGCAACTCTTAAGCAGTGGAGTCACTATTTTGGGGTACACTTGTCAATCCCCGAGTCCCTGCATTTTGTATCAACTGTAACTTCCAAATCCTTTCTAACAACTTCCCCTTGTACAGCACATTACAATATACCAAGCAGAGTAACTACTGTAAGACATAGGTCAGCGAGGGCTAAACTTTTTGCCATTGTGTGCCAAAAGTGGGGGGGAGCACAGGGGGGAGGTTGCATGCATTACCACAACCATAATTCTATGCACCCCATGCCCCAACACATGCACATGCGATCCCCCATGCTCCCCCCGCTTTTCATATGTGATGGCACAGTACTCATAACAAATTATTTACGTGCCAAAGCCCACTGTAATAATATTGCAAAAAAGGCACTAAGGGTTGTATATCTAATCTTGCGCAGCTTCTTCTCCCAAAATATTACACTCCTTACCAGAGCATACAAAACATTGGCTCATGATGTATGGGATTAAAATGCACAGTTAGGAAACATCAGCATCTTGTTGAAACTGGACCCCTTGACAGTATTTATGGGCTTTTGTGAAGCGGGAAATTATATAATGATCAGATGTTGCATTCATATGTTTGAGATTGCTTACGTGTTTCCTTAACATATTGATGTTTACACTCAATCAAACAAATACTTACTTTGAATTTTTTCCGAAAATCTTTCTCTTCTTTGTCAATCTTCTTAAACTTCTGCGAATCACGTTCATCAGATTTGCCCCTCCCAAAGTTCAAAGATTTTATATTTTTCCCGAGGCTAAAACAGTAGATTAGGACAAAAGAAAAAAAAGCACCCATCAGTACATTATGTTGATATATTTAGCTGCAATTGCAAATTACTTTTTACTACTTTATACAACAAGTCAACCAGCCCCCACTCTGTACAAAAGAAAACAAACAAACAAACTTTTTAATTTTTTTAACTTACCTAATTTCTTTTGGTGGGAGAGGGAAGTCAGTAGATTCAACATCATCATAAACATCACTGTCTCCAGAATCTAAGATAGATTTGAAGAAAAAAAGATAATGATCATTGGCTATGCTTACGCAATATAATTTGGTAATAAATTTGGAGAAAAATAATAAATTAGGATTTCAGTTTTAGACAAAAGCCAAACTTTAAACCGAGACATTATCTTAAAAGTTTGCTTCACACTTCGCATTTTAAAAATAAACCAGTTTTTGATTCCTGGATTGTTTAGCCTTTCAAATAAAGCTTAGACAAGGCAAAAGTTACCATGACATCTGTCGTGTAAACCGAGGCCAAGTTCACTGTGTAATATGTTGTAACAATGAATTTGTGTGGTATGGTATGCCATGACATATATAAACCAGGCTGGTTTATGATCTTTCTTATATTAACAGAACATGTTCAACACCTCAACCATATGTCTAGAAATCTTCTGACCAAGTTAATTAAGACTTAGCTAATGCATTTCAGGGCACTACTGGCTTATATATATAATTATATATATATATATTAATCTCACTGAGTTAGAATCTGAAACCAGGAATTGCTTGGAAGCAGCAACACATTTCAAAATAATTCACTGAATATTTTGTAGGCCCAAAGCTTCTTGTCAGTATTTGTTGCCTATGGCATATTACGTTTGTTACTGCAGATGCCCCAAATTACGTTTGTTACTGCAGATGCCCCAAAATATCTCTTTCAACTGTCTCTGGTCTCAAACTACATATATAAAGGTAAAGGTTTCCCTCGCACATATGTGCTAGTCGTTTCCGACTCTAGGGAGCAGTGCTCATCTCCGTTTCAAAGCCAAAGAGCCAGCCCTGTTCGAAGACATCTCCGTGGTCATGTGGCCAGCATGACTAAACGGCAAAGGCGCACGGAACACTGTTACCTTCCCACCAAAGGTGGTGCCTATTTTTTCTACTTGCATTTTTACATGCTTTTGAAACTGCTAGGTTGGCAGAAGCTGGGACAAGTAATGGGAGCTCACCTCATTACACAGCACTAGGGATTTGAACTGCTGAACTGCCGACCTTCCGATCAACAAGCTCAGCTATCCTACCCGCTGAGCCACAACATTAAAATTGTTACAGATAGGCTTTGTTTAGTGGCTGCCTCATTTAGGGCCTTCACAGTTGCAACAATGATTTTTAAAAAAAGTAAAATTGTGATTAACCCTTGCATCTACAAACTTCATAGATCTGTAAAGCAAAGGAAATCTGAGGTAAAAACTCAAGCAGTTTGAGAAACACTAAGTTGAAGATACTATATTGAGGTTGTGGCAAAAGGCCAAAACCATGAGATGGCAGCAAAAACCTACATTTTTAAAAGAGCTCTTTGCTGCCATCTCATGGTTATCCAGATTTCTCCATTCAGGATATAGTAGTTGTAATTCAATTCAGCCACAGTCAAATAGGTTCATCCAATGACTTACCCTTCCCTGCTTGTTTTCCTAAAGAACTTCTTCTAGAAATAAATTTAGAAACAACCTTAATTAATATATGAAATGGAAGGATTGGTATTATCTCAGCTTTAAATCACGTGGCCAAGTACAAAACTATAAAGCAAGTATCTTAAAATTTTGTCATTCAACTTGCAGACTTAAAGTTGGTAGGTTCAACATCAAGAAAGCCATAAAATATCCATCCTTGCTTTGTATAATTAAACAACACATCTATAAATATTATAATAGCAAGAACCTCCTACCTATTTCACACATGAACTTTTCTTGGCTATAATTAGACTTCAATTTCTAAAGCTATTATACCACTCTGAAATTAATACCTTGGCCTGAAACTGGAAGGGCTTTAAACAGTTCCAAAGTATTACATGAATGCAAAGTTGCTGTTACTATTAAAGCAATATAATTAAAGGAGGAGCATACTGAGGAATGCTTCCTATTTAGCAGTGGAATCCTGTGAAATCCGCGCTGTCATTGTTGCACTAGGAGTCTCACTCTATCAGCATATTTTCCTGGCCAAGCCCAGTTAATGTGAATTTTTATCCCAGTAGTCTGCCTGCTTCTAATTCTGCTACCCAGATTGATACCCTGAATCTGTTCTCCATAGAAGCCACCTAGATCAGGGCTCTCCAACCTTGGCAACTTTAAGACTTGTGGATTTCAGCTCCCAGACCCCTGACTTAGATGATTAGGAACCTGGAGGCTAAAACATATGAAGAGCAGTTGCAAGAACTGGGCATGGCTAGTCTAGTGAAGAGAAGACCAGGGGTGGCATGATAGCAATATTCCAATATTTGAAGGGCTGTCACAGAAGGGAGGGGGACAAACTGTTTTCCAAAGCACCCAAGGAGATTCAGTCTAGAAATAAGGAGAAATTTTCAGACAGTGAGAACAATCAACCAATGGAACAGAAATTGCCCTCAGAAATCGTGGGTGCTTGATCTACTGGAGGCTTTCAAGAAAAGCCTGGACAGTCACTTGTCAGAAATTGTATAGGGCAGTGATGGCAAACCTTTTTCCTACCGTGTGCCAAAAGTGGGGGGAGCGCAGGGGAGGGGGGTGCCTGTGTGGCAACACCCATAATTCTATTTGTGCCCCCCTGCGCATGCGCAACCCCCTGTCAATGTGCCTCCCCACTTTTGGCACCTGATGTTATGGTGGGTCGGCTAGGCCCATTTTTCAGCTACCACTGCCTCCAGGGTCTCTCTAGGAGTCAGAGGAGGGTGAGAACAGGCTTTCCTACCTCCCGGGGGGCCTCTGAAGGCAAACAAAATGGCCCATTTTTGAACTGGAAGTGGAACCGGAAGTTGGCAAACGGACCATTTTTGGTCTCGGGGTGGGTGGGTAAGGCCTGTTTTTGAACCAGAAGTGGAACTAGAAGTTGGCAAATGGACCATTTTTGGTCTCTGGAGGGAGAGAAGGCCCATTTTCATTCTCCTCTAACTCCTAGAGAGGCCCTAGAGGCAGTGGAAGCTGAAAAATAGGCCTTCCCCACCCCCTTGAGGCCCTCTGGAGGTGAGAAACAGCTTGTTTCCCTACTCCCAGTGGATCCAAATGTCCTGAAAATCAGCTGGCCAGCTGGCGTGCTGACCAATATAGCTCTGAGTGCCACCTGTGTGCCATAGGTTTGCCATTACTGGTATAGGGTCTCCTTCTTGAGCAGGGGATTGGACTAGATGACCTATAAGGTCCCTTCCAACACTGTTACTCATTTCTCCTTGCTTCATAGTAAAACTGCTTCAACTAACATACAACCATGCTAGTTAAAAGAGTCACAGACAGAAAGGCCCAGACAGCTTTTTATAGTTAAGAGGTATTTCCATAGCTTGAGTTATGCATGTTTGATTTGTGGCTTATTAGGCTGCTGTGAGAAGTGGTTAGTAGAGCATAATCATCAATGAATCCGTGGTATTAGCTTTAGTGAGATTTGCGTGTGTTACTTTTCACAGCAGTCTCTTACAAGGAATTTTCCTCTTCTGTCACACTGATTTTGGATGCTGCCTCTCGCATACTTTTCTTTTGGTAATCTTTTCCCTTTAAAATCTTCAAAAGCCCCTTGGACCAGGTGTCACTCTTCTCTTCATCCTGTGACACAGATCTTTGAAGTATGCACACAATTATTACAGAGTAGAATTAAAAAAAGACATTAGCAAGTACTTTGGCCTAGAGGTAAATTGAATAATTGAAATATGTATACAGGGAGATGTGTGTAGATTATTTAGAGCAGTGTTTTTCAACTTTGGCAATTTTAAAATGTGTCAGTTTCAACACCTGGAATTCTCTCTGTAGGATTCTGGGCATTGAAATCCATACAATCTTAAAGTTGGTGAATTTGAAAAAAACATTTATTTAAAGTTAGCACTTTAGGTGTTAAATCAAAAGGTTGTTCTTTGTACAAATATATTTCCTACCATAAACTAATGAAGGGTACCCATTGTGTATGCGCACAAATACACCTGAATACATATGTTTAATAACATGGTTAGCATACCTTAATTATCTTTGCTATGGAAAGCATTAGCATTAACAGTGTTATACACCATAATTTGCTATATGAAATATGGTTGCCTGGAATGTTTAAAATATACATCCCAACATAATGTGTGGATCAACTAAGATATATTTGGAAATATAATGTTCTTGAGTGTCCATATGAAGGTATATTGGGATTAGTTGCTCTATAATGCATGAAATGGGCTAAGATGACAACAACAACAGCAATAATAACAAAGAAGAGAATCACACAGTACTCATGACTTTAGCCCAGTCCTAAACCTGTATACACAGGAGGAAACGTCAATTAATTCCAAGGGACTTGGTGAAGGAAATATTCATAGGATAGAGTTCAGAAACCAATTTATGGATAAACATGTCTATAATTTCATTTTCAGCAGCTTGCAAAATTCACCTGGTATGGAACTTGTTAAGTCCCTAACACTTTATATCTTGAGTTACCACTTTGTGGGTAATTTATACTTACTTCTCTGGAATCTCATCATCTTCTACACCATCATAAATGTCATCTGGTGGAGGTGGTGGAAACCCTGTTTTAAGGGCACAGGGGAAGAAATAGGGAGACACTGAATTTTTGAATCAATTCATCTTTTAGTTTAAAAGAAGAGTTTATAAGTTGAAGGAATAACAACGGAACAGTTAAAATATAAATACATATACCCTAATACATTTAAGGTTATTTACCAATACACTTCTACTCAGAAGTAGATCTCACCGAGTTCAGATTTAAAATGGACATAGAAGAAATCTGTTCTGATCTACTTCCTTAGAAAGTATACAGCACAATCTTAGTCCTCCAAAACCTCTTTAATTCATACGGCTGTAAATTACTTTCCTTTACAGTCTGCAAGGCTTGATAAACAGTCTTTCGGTTATCAACACCCACCTATTTCACATGGATTGCTGCCAGAGAGCTAATTTCCAGAGCAAGGGCAAAACCAAACTTGGTACAGAGTTACGAACAGAAGTTTCAAATCTTGAATAGGCCAGATGAACTAAGTACTTCCTGCAAAAGCTCACATCCTGCTTGCTCTTCTTTTATGTCTTATGGGAGAGGCCAATCACCTCCAAGCCTTACTCCCAAGTTGACCCTGTTTTCTTAATTGTTCTTGTTGTCTGGCAGCTCTGTGCATGTGCACACTGGGAACAGGCTCATGCTGTTCTTCTGCCTCGCTGCTGTCAGACTCTGGAGGCTGCCTCCTCTCTGCCTCTGATGCAGGGCCCTCGTCTGAGCTTTCCCCAGCCCCCAAGACTGGCCCATGTTCCTCCCCAACCTCCTAACTGTCTGACTCTGCTGTCAGTTCTGCTGGCTGCCAGCGGGCCACAACAAAATGTACAGTTTCATCCTTGTCTAAGATGGGGCTTTCCACACATGTTGGACTACAGATCTCATCATTCCCACTCAGAAAAGAATGCTGTTCTTTAAAGGAATGAAATCTAAGCTGGCATCTTGTTGCCCATTAAGAATTAGCACAATGTTGGTCCTCCCCTGTGCAATGGAATGTCTTGGATTAATTTGATTCTGGATTAAGTCACATTGAATAAGTATCTGGGAAGATCCTAATCGAATGAGTAGTATATTGTAGCTTGTAGATTCAGCAGTTTACTTGCTCTCACCATTTGCAGCAATGGTTAAAAAAGTTAAAATTTATTTAGTTTTAAAACAAACATGATGATTATGGTTGAAACTTCATTTTATGCTCATTGTTTAAAGAGTAAAGGTATTTACCCTGAATATTTAGCACAGGGCAAACTTTTCTGACTTTGCTTGGTGTTCAGTGAGTGGATGTCAAAGAGAAAAGTTTTTATTTGCTAAACATTTTAGTAAAGATATGAATTGATTGTTTTTTTTTCTTGTTTAAACCGGTCATTTTGCAATTGTTATAAACCTGTCATCATTTTATCTGAAATAAAACTGCTGAAATGTTCTTATGACATCATCTTATTTTGAGATTACTTTCTTAAAATGGAGCTGCTCCCATTCTAAACTACTCTAGTTACTTGGTAATCCATTGTTTATAGTTGAGAATCTTGTGTGAATTCAGACATTTGGGGTCTGTCAGTTAATTCTATCAGTCATTATTAAGCAAATCATTGATTTGCCTATCATTCAAACAGATGTAGAAATCAGAGCTTAGTCATGCTGGAATGGCTGACAAACAAACTAAAACTGAAGGGTTCCCAACCTTCTGAGGACAACAATAGTTGGTTAGTCAGTCACAATCTCCTCATATACCTAAAGATAAACAAAGCCTTGCACAATAACCAACCATCATTGTATTTCCCAAGAATGCCTCTAGGATCTATGGGGGAGGGGCCCAAAGGCATTATTGGAAATACAGATTATGCTTCACATGGATCAGTTCTAGTTTCCATTGTTAAAAAGAGGATCACAGAAGAACAGTACAATGTTGGAAATAATTATTATTTCAAGACTTTAGTAAAAAGGAGAACTCACCTCCCAATGTACTCCGACTTCCACTTTGCCCATAAAACAAACAAAGAAAAACAAAATGTTGAATATAAAGAAAACCAGATACATTTTCACATACATGCAAGGCAGAGGTGGGTTTCAGCAGGTTCTGACCAGTTCTGGAGAACCGATAGAGGAAATTTTGAGTAGTTTGGAGAACCCTTAAATACCACCTCTGACTGCCCTTGCCCCCATCTATTCTCTGCCTCCCGAGTCCCAGCTGATTGGGAGGAAGTGGGGATTTTACATTAACCTTCCCTAGAGTGGGGAGGGAATGGAGATTTTACAGTATCCTTCCCCTGCCATGCCCACCAAGCCATGCCATGCCCACCAAGCCATGCCCACCAAGCCATGCCATGCCCACCAAGCCATGCCCACCAAGCCATGCCATGCCTACCAAGCCACATCCACAGAACTGGTAGTAAAAACATTTGAAACCCACCACTGAGTTGAACCACTAGAGATTTGATACAGCCATGGGTGGCCTGTTTCACACACTGCAAAGAATGAAGATTTGCTTAATTTTGTTCAGCTTGGAAGCCAAAATTGATTAGCTTATTTGTTTATTTAATTATCTGTCATGGTTATGCAGACCAAGTGGCCGTTTGAACAAGACTTCTGAAAATCTACACCATCATTTCTACCCCTGTGCCTCACTAGTAAATAGATGGAAACTGTAGTGTTAGCCCTGTGAGAGGCTACCACTTAATAGCAACGAGCAACAATAACAAAGTTTCACAAAATCATCCTTCCCAACCATATGTGATGCTGCTCCACCTACTTTGGCGCTGTTGTTATTGTTGCATGGTACATATGTATATAATTTGCCTCTGTGTTTGTGTGTGTGTGTGTGTGCGTACGTGTGTGTGTTGTGTTTGTTAATAAAAGAAGAAAGAAATGAACAAATTTAGCAATTTTGACATACTAAAAATGTGGTGTCCTATTTGCTTATCCTAAATTACAGAAATTACAGTAAAAATACCAGGAATTCAGTATCTCAGCTGATACTCTGCGTTTTCATCCATTTTGTATTTAAGGTAGTGAAAATGACAGATAAAATTAAAACAAATTAACATCAAAGCCCTGGCCGAAGAAAATGAAAAGGCTGAAAGCAGGAAAGCAAATGCAACAAATCAGAATCAGGTCCAGAAATATCAGCAGATAACCAGGCCTCTAAAAGAGTGAGTTTCCTCAGCAGAGCTTCTCGTGCTGATTTTAAGTTTCTTACGGCACTACTTACTACTGCACTTGTCTTGCATAGGCAGGCTGCAAAGTTTCTTAAAAGCAACAGCTTGAATTTTGCTCAGAAAACAACTGGTAAGCAATTAACAGCTTTCCACATTGGTATAATATGACTGTACCCATGTGTCCTATCAACAGTAGCAGCATGTTGTTTTTATCCCAATTGAAAATGTGGACACTCTCGTTTATATCTCTACCTAGCACACATTGCATGATGCACACAAAAGATGGATCATTATTGGCAAATTTGGTAATTGAACAATAGATGCTGATAGTAAAGTAGATGTAGCTTGCTGTCACGTTTCTTGCTCCCCCTGAAGAATCTAGGACGAGGGTGCCCCGACACTCATATTTCCTGCTAGGTGGAGGCTATCACCAGAAGGGCCTTCCCCCAAATTTTCCTGAAAGTCCAGTTATAGATCTAAGTCAGTGGTGGGTTGCTACCAGTTTGCACCATATTGAGCGAACTGGTAGTGGCGGTGGTGGGAGCTTCTGGCCACCTGCCCAGATGCTTTTGCGTTAGAAGCATTGTGCACACACGCAAGTGCCCATGAGTGAACTGGTAGTGACAGGTTTAGAAACCCACCCCTGCTTTAAGTGACTAAGATCTGGCAGCAATAACTTACTCCACTTTTCTGGACTGCAGTCACAGCATTGCTTCCCAGTAGGCTTTTGGACCAATTTGTAGCTCTGGTTATCACCTCCAAAGTCTTACAAGGTTCAATTCTGGATTACATCAATGTCTGCATTATTTAGCATGATTCTGATATTTTCTGTACAGGCATCAAGGGTGAACCTTCTGATGATCCCATCCAATGAGAAACAAGAAGTATGTGGAAATGAGGCCAGCCTTCCATGTTTGATCTCCCCACCTTTTCCAGATACCCTCAGAAGTGCATCCCTCAGGATATAGTGTATCCTTGTATTGCCACATTCAGAAGATGACAAAAACTAGTGTTTAGAACTGTGGATACTTTAAAACATCATCAGGAAGAGAAATGGGAAGGTATGACAAATAACAAAAAGGGATTTGCAAGTATTTTAAAATGGAATACAAACTTCTGAGCAACTTTAAATCGGTACTGCTTGTATCAATCAGTACTGCTTGTATCAATCAGTACTGCTTGTATCAATCAGTACTGCTTGTATCAATCAGTACTGCTTGTATCAATTAAGTATGTAAGACCATTATCAAAGTCAAATACATATGCAATAATGATTACCACCATCAGTGCAATAGGAACCATAAGTCAATGTGAAGAATTAAAAGATTTCTGTCTGATCCAAAACATCCATCATTATTTAGCAACCCATGTTAAGAGATACCAAACTTTTCAACCTGGTAAAAGCCCATAGGAATTCTGCATGAAAACTATACTTTTTACATAGGCATTTATTGCCTAACAATTCTCTCTGTGTGACCTTTAGCAATATATTTTATGAGTCATGGATTTTATGCTGTTTTAGGCTGAAAAATTTATGGTTATATTTATTGTTATATATTGCTTTGTACATTGTCCTGAGTTTTGTGAGGGACTAATATTAAAATGACAAATAATCCTAAAATAATATTTGCAAACATTAAACTATTTCCTGAAATGCCCAGTTATGCAAGTCAAATTTTTGAATGGAAATAGAACCCATATTCTGAATGTGATTTTTTAAATTCTATCTTCAAAATATGAATGCTTTAGAGTTCACAAGTTTAATATTTAAAATGTATCATTTTAATGATAAATTATGTTATATTAATTAGCATTATAAAATGTTTTTTGATGTTAACTATCATTTGATATTTCATATAATTTGTCCTCAGATGCTATCAGATAACATTGCTATCAAAGATAGTCTGAGATCTGAGGAGAATAGCCTGAATAAAACTATTTCAAATAAATAAATGAATGAACGAAATCAGCATACATTGCATACTTTTATTTTACTGGTGGAACAATGTCCACCAATACAATTGATATGTCTTCCTTCCTATATCCCACCCACATATTTCTAGTTTGTTCTTAGAGATAAGAACTATATAGATCAAATTTATGGATTTCATAAGTGCAGTAGGGAGAATAAAGTAAAATTCTATTTATAATGGAATGTATATATTCCCTATTAGATGTACTAAATTGTTTATATACATTCAAATAATTAACAATTGGCAGTGATATTGATATAATGATATATTTATAGTATTGTCTACCCATTGAATTACATTTGGCATGTTCCCTGTCCTATCTTCATGAAAGTATCCTTTACAACTTTTTGTGCCCTGGGGCCTGCTCTCTGGAATATTACATCCCCCCCCCCCCCGAAATTAGACATCTCCCATCCCTGCTAGCCTTTGGAAGGTACTAAAAATCTGGTTTTGCCACTGAGTCCAGGAAGCTAATAGTATGGGTGAATCCATGTTATGGTCAGTTTTGGTCTTTATGAGTCTTCCCAGCTGCTATTTTTATATGATTTTTGTTGTTTTCATACTGGTTGTTTCTATTCCGTTTATTCATGGGTGGCCTGTACATTGAATGAATGAATGAATGAATGAATGAATGAATGAATGAATGAATGAATGAATGAATGAATGAATGAATGAATGA
>JANHFP010005338.1:29133-44894 GCA_032468135.1 Calamaria suluensis
CCCTCCCATAATTGGGCAACCATAATTGGGCAACCAAGTAACCCTACAATTACCATATATATATATATATATATATATTATACCCTTAATATGATAGGCTTGCAGTGCCAGCACAACGTGCAACATGTTCATATCAATGTAATATAACATAATGTTACATCCATATAGGTATATGGGGATGTGTGTTAATTTGGGTTTAGGGATTCTATTTCTTTCATTTATTGAGGTATCGAGATGTATTTTGTGTTTTTTTGGGGGGAGGGCTGTACCAAGGGAGACTCATTCAATTTCATTGTACACATGCTGTGCGTTGACAATGAAGGTTTGATTTATAGACATACAAGCATTTTTCATTGTGTTATCAACCTCAAGAACATCTTACTTGTAAGTTAAATCAATGTTTATTTCCGGCAGATTTTCATTGAGTGCTTCCAAGCCCATCTGATACTGGTGCTCCAAAGCTTTGTAGAGTTGGTGGTTCCAATGAAGTCTCCATGCTTTCATGTTATTTGAAAGGAAACCCTATAATTTGGTGGTATTCAGGTTAAAAACTTTGCAAATAATCGCGGACAAATTTATAGAGACCATATAGGAACTTCTCTCAAGAAAACTGTATTTAGGCAACTCAGAAAACTGGGTGTCTATGGAATAACTCAAAACATGGAAAGCAACTAATTCAAGAAAAATTCAGATCAATAATTTCCAACTAAATCAGCTCAATGCAATTTCTTGGAGGAACAGAATATATTTGCATGCCATAAGTAATAGTTGGTGTAGACTTTTCAATAAGAACACTGAAATTCTTAGGGGCTATTGTAATGACACATGGGAGAGACAGGGGGAAGAGTCACAGACCGGACAATGGTCAGATAGAAGATTGCTTCTTCTGCCGGAAGAAGGTCTCAGAAGGAACCCTCCCTATTTTGGGGAACTGTAAAAGCGATGAGGGGGAAGAAATATACTTTCAGACTTACAAGATTCCATTACTATAGTCTATAGTAAAGTAGAATTACCCTGTTTCCCCTAAAATAAGACATTCCTTGATAATAAGCCCAGTCAGGCTTTTGACTGCATGCACTAAAATACCCCCCTCCCCTAAAATAATCCCTCCCTAAAAATATTTAAATGCATGTGCAGCTGGTCCCTGCCTTTACCTGATTTCCAGACAAGAGCTGGAAATCAGGTAAAGCATCAAGAGGAGCCCCACCTTGCTCCATGTGCCCCAAAATAATAACACACCCCAAAAATAAGGCCAAACATTTATTTCTGGGTTCCAAAAAATATACGAAAGAGTATTTATAAAACACAGTAGTTCATCCAGTGTGCTTCCTGTTTGGACTACCTGGCAAGACTGACATGCTTCATGAATACCATTCCTTGAAAACTTTGTTCAGGATTAACTGATTTAAATGTAGATGTAAGTAAGTTTCAATTTTCACAACAACAAATGCTTTGCTTTGAATTACAATGGCACTGCTTTGATGGGTTTCCAGTAATTATTATACAACATGCAGCGACACCTATTCTACTATAGACCAGTGCTGGATAGGAAAATACAGAAATGTATTGCATGTGATTAAAAGTTTTTTTCCAAAAAATCCTAAGAAATTATAGCATATGCTTCTATTTTACCATTTACTTTGCCAACTATTCTGTCATGAAAAATGAGAAGAAATATCCTCAGTCACATCAGTTAATTATATAAACAGTAGCATTTTCTGCTACAAAGCTAGACAATTCCAAGCTGTTCCTAATATTTTAAATATTTTCAGTTACTTGACAAACTGATAATTCTCTTAAGTATTTTGCCACAAATGTTTTTGTAAGGTTAGACACAAACACACATTTCCATTGTATTTCATTTAAAATGTTAAGTAGCAATAAATTCATGCCTGTGATTCAAGGCTGGAGAATCCTCCCCGAAGTTCTTGTAAACCATCTTTCCAACGCTGCTGTTGACGAAGCAGATCAATGTTCATCAGCCCAACAACCTATCAAGAAGAAGTACAAGCATGCTGCACTTTATCACTGAAATAAAGAATAAAAAAAAATAAGGAATAGGGCAAGATGATGAAACATACCTTTTCTACAAAACTCATGTGCCATTTCCTTAACTTTCTATTTTCTGTGGCAAGCTGTTCTGCTGCACTTTGGAGTTTCTTGATGTACGTGTCTAGTTCTTTAGGATTGTCCCATGTTATCTGTCCTTCTGCTTTTGAGTGCTGCCAAAGAAATACTTCAAGTAAGTAAACAATGGAATTCTAATGATGTTCATAAAATGAAAACAGTTCTCTCTGAGCGTGTTTACAGAGCTTGAAATGAAGGAAAAGACAAGAAGTAATGGGAAGAAACCAGATAAAATATATAGTCAATTGCAAATGAATTTTGATTTTTCTTTTTTTTTGAGAGTTTACAATGTATTTATTCTACTACAGAAGTTTACAATGTATATTAATTCTATACAGGTCAATCTGATTCAATAGTGTTATATCTTTCATGGAAATAAGGGTTATAGCAATAAATATTCGGAAAAACCCTTTCCCCGTTTTATCTTTGTTCCTTTTTATAGGTGCACCAGAATCAACTTAGGTGGTACTTCATTCCAAAACAACAAACAAGATTAAATGACAAGAGTTCAGCATTTTCATCAGATTTTAGTCCTTCCTCTAGGTCAAAGTCACCCATAGGCAAGCAGAAAAACAGGTATGTTTATTTCTATCTCTTAAGCATGATTATTGCAAACACTGCTTATCAAAAAATTGTCATCTCTGGCATTTCCCCAAAATTCATTCAAAACATCAGAATCCAGAATCAAATCCTGTGCTTAATCAGGAAATATGTACAAGCAGAAAATCTTCAAGCTTTTAGAAGACAGAACAGTTATAAAACTGAAAGTAATAAACATGCCATTACTTTAATTATCTGTTCAAATGCTAAAGCCGACTGCAACATCATTGGCTTCTGGCTGGGAATCATTTGCTGATCAATACTGTTATAAAAGTGTGCCACCTATTTAAAAAAATATAAATCCACAAGGTTTAAATGCCACATTCATATTTAAAATAATTCTTTTTTTTTTCAATTATTTTATTCATCACTTAGCTTTCCATTTAATGTACAGTTTTAAATTTCAGGTATAAAAGACTACTAAATCTTACTGATTTTCAATTCCAATCACCTTTTGGACTAAATTAGACTGAGCATTTTAAAAGTATCTTAGTCATCTATAAAACCATATTAACAATCTCTGTTGTTTGCTTTACACTACATGTAATGATATACATAGTTTGTTTGTTTTTTGCCATATATGAAAACATTCTAAAGTGAATTAAAACTTTGACAAACGGAAAGCAATTTAAATGAATGTTTAACAATTACATGTTTCACATTTTTTCTAATGGCTTGCTAAATTAATTAAACCAACAGATACAATGAAACTCAATGTTTTAGTACAAATTTTACTGCAAATTCAACCGTAGCCTTTCAATTTAATATCACAATCAGTTAGAATTCTACATGAATTTTACATTTTTGGAAATCAGGTAGAATTCACTCTTTAGCAGTGCTCATATAACTTTAGCAGGAGTAGCACTTATAATAAAAGTGCTTTATTTAAACCATTTATTTATTTATCTACCTATTTCACTTTCTATTATATATATTATGACTGTTATACAACCTCCCATCTCATGCATGACTACCTTGAAATTACATCTAAGAATCAATTTCATAACATGTAAGAAGCTTTATACCTGTTTGAGAATCACTGCTTGTTTGCAAAATTTTTCAGCAGTGTTTGAAGCCTGTTGTATTTTGACAGGAATGACAAACCCAAGTGAAGAAAGCTGACGTACTTCTCTAAGGAGAGTTACCAAGCGATCTGAGTAATGTATTTTTAAGGCTCCATCGGAATGATTAAGTTCCATGACAGGACTATTGGCCTGTATACTAAAATAAAATTGCAATATTAGTCATTTATATTAGAAAACATTGTCTTTTTATTCCATACAGTATCTACAGTCTTCTATATTCTAGAGTTTAGCTTTAATTTGCCTAAGCATATTTTAAACAAGGTTATGCAAAACATCAAATGTTGCAAACTGCCTTGAATCTATAGAGTACAAAGCATAAAATCAACCTAAATAAATAATATATTTTTTCTTCTGTACTGTACCAGTCTGATTCTTTTATGTGTGAACTAGCAGTTTTGCAGAATTTAATCCTCTGAATCAGAAGCAGTTTGTGGTATTCTTACAAAATGTGGTCCATTTCACATTGAGCTTCATGTTCAGAACCCCAAATCTTTCCAGTCCAAGGACTGGCTAGTGATGTGCTGGAGTTCTTCAAAACAGTTCACCCCTGGATTTTTTTATGTGCACCTAATTTTAATGTTGTTCTTACAAAGTCAAATATTTTATACTTACCAAAGACCAGACTTTGGGTTTGAGAGACCTGTTTGAATGTCTCTGGACCAATCATCAAACTGTTCTTGTTCATACATTTTTAATTGTTCTAGAAGGTCATCTGCAATTTGTCGGAAATTTTGAAATCCAGATAGGTCTGAAAGAAGGGCCTCTGCAATCTTAATGGCATCATCTACCTTAGATATTGAAATAATTGAAAAGTTTAATTGCATTTGGCATGTTTTATGCTACTAAAATATTCAAAGCTAACACATAAAATGTAGAAGAGGTTTAAAATCTCAACATTTTAACACTACGGAGATTATGCAACCACAGGATGGGTTGCTTAACAAAGTTCAAACAATTCAGTTGCAGTAGCAACTAAATATTATTGCATAATTCTAATTGATAAGAACCCAGGAGTTGTCAATGCATAGCACACAGACCAGGCTTTAGATATCAAATATAATTTTTCGTCTAATGTTAACTCATTCAGCTTTCCTGCATTCTACAATCATTAGTTGCAGAGTGGTCCATAAGAATCTATGATAATGTTTATTATATTATATTATACCTATATCTACCCTGTTTTCCCCAAAATAAGACATCCCCTGATAATAAGCCCAATCGGGCTTCTGAGTGCATGATAATAAGGCCAAGCGCTTATTTTAGGGTTCAAAAAAATATAAGACAGGGTCTTATTTTCGAGGAAATCTATACCTATTTTCAAAGCATCATTGAACATCAATGTATTTCAAAGCATCATTGAAAACATCATTTGGAAGGTATATACTACAGTCATTACTGTAAAAAACCTTAAACCAAGCATGTATTTTCCCAAACTTGCACAGTAGCTGTGAAGGCAATATGCAAACTCATTCCTCCAAGCACATATTAAGCCTGTTAGATTCATTTAATACCAACTGAAGGTTTCCTGCTTCTAATTAGCAGCATCTTATTGGCAATAGTCTAGGAAATTGGCATGCAACTAGTTCCAGCAGAAATAGAATGCAGGGTCAGAATACAGGGCTTCAAGGAATAATAAAACAATATTACTAATAAACCTATTGAACAGCCTCACTTGGTCACAGAAGCATCAGAAGAACACATATAGAAGCAGCTGATGATAAAAAGGTTTCCACTGAATCAGAACCAATATTCACATTTCACTCCATAACTATTTAGTGTTATATTTAAAGATCACATTGGGGGGGTCAGATATATGTCAGCTTTAAGACAATCCTAGAAAGTAGTTTGAAAGGTTATCCCTATTTAACATATGTGTCCAAAATACATCACATTATTTCTTATAGTTTAACATATAACATCCAATGATAGGTTTAAATTTATACCTTCAATTCTAGCTGGCGCACCCAGACAACGTTATTCACAACCTCAGAGAGGTTTTTCCCTGCAAGCGGCCCTGATACATCGCCTGGAGTGCCATGGCAACGCGTCTCAAAATCTGTCTGATAATCTGCACAACAGCATTAAGGAGAATATTAGTGAGTTCTGCAAATGGCACTACACACTGAAATTTGTTTCCTAATATGTACCAGTAATAAGTCCTACAGTGTACATTTCTTTACTGGGCAAGTTTATTTTGATTTAAAAAAGAAAATGAGCATGATTTGAAAAACAGACTTTTAAGCAAAAATTTGCACCACTCTGTAATCGGACTCATCTGTACAAACTGAGTGTGATGACTCACCAAACTAAACATATGACAAGTCATAATAGGTTTTTATAGTAAATTACATACAAGACATATACCCTAAGAATCCAATAATTGCATATTTTAAAAAAAAACCACCACCAAGAGATGATGGAAGTGCACATATTTTTTCATATATATATCTGGGTGGGTGGGTGTGCCATGCGCATATAGATTTGTATACCTTTAACTGCACCTTGAAGTTTTGCCAGCAAAGTTTCTCTTTCTAAAATCAATTCTTTGCTAATGCTTGGACGTCGTACTAATTCCTTGTATTTCTGAAAAGCCTGAAGAAGCTAAAAATATATAATATGTACAAATACATAAAATGAAACAGATTACTGTGGATTATGTTTATAAAATTAATCTACAACTACTCCTTAATGACCTTAATTAGGACCAAAATTTCCATCACTAAGTGGTCATTGTTCGAAAGATCACCCAACTGTGCTTGCTTAGAATTCCCAACAACAAAACTGATACAAAATAAGTGATGATTACAATCAGGGTTTGAAATAATGAAAATTAAAACATAGTAACAAAGTGTACACGTGTGCTTGTCTTATATTTTTGTTGATATTGCCTCCATATCTTTCCATAAAAAATATTGTTCCAAAAAAGCACAGCAAAACTTGAAGCTGGGTAGATAGACCTGAAAATAATGCTAGAATGTCTGCACATGATTCAAAGTTTTCTATATTTTCTATATTTCTACCATTTATTACATTAAAAAGAACTATTCTGAACCGATGCATTAAAAAGGGTGATTATGATTCTGAAATTATTTCATGCCCAACAACAGTAGTTTGGACTGCATCAAGAGTACTAGATTATTTCCTTCCTTCCTTCTCTTTCTTTTTTCTTTTTTTTTCTCCCACCCTCTCTAATGCCATCCATTACCCACATGTAAAAAAAAGAAAAAAGTACTGAACAAAAACTCCCAGTTTTGAATGAGGCACAGTGAAGACGCATAAGGCATGTGAGTTAATCATTTTAAGGCATCGTTCAACCTCTCTTCCACCAGCAAAATGAAACTTAAAACTATTGAATATACAAGTTTGATGTACAAAATGTTTTTAATAAGCAAGCCTTTCAGCATCAGGTTATATGGTCAATAGTAATTTTTTACAAAATACCTGTTGTGGACTATCCTGGATTTCTGAAATAAAGCTTTTTAACTTGCTTGCTATTTTTTGTTCTGCTGGAGCAATAATTCTTTCATATTGACGTACTGCCGCTTTCCATAAAGGCTAGAAGAGGAGAACATGTTTTTATTCTGGTGGACTGAGATAAACTTCATCTAATTGACCTTTAACTTATGTATAAATATTTTACCTCAGTGTAGGGATTGTAATGCACAGGATTCAATCCAGCAAAAGGTTCAAAGACTTGGGCAAGATGCAATGCTTGCTGCTCACCAGTTGGCAAAAAATATGTAAGTTTCTCATGAAGTGATCGAATACTTAATACCTTAAAATGAAAGGAACATAATAACTTGACCTATAATTTTTAAGTTAACTATAACAAAAGCTAGAAATCCTCTAAATAGCAAACTGTGTATGCTTTTGACAAATGAAGCATAGAATAGAATGCAGTATCACATAACATTACTCCACTGAAAATAACCACATATATTAATATACCAATGAGGATGGTAGGAACATTTTCAGAGATACTATACAGGGATTGCAGACTTCTGATTTGTAAAAGAAGATATATTTTACTATAGACATTTCCTAAAAGTTTGACTCTATCCAAAATTATTTCATTCAGTTGAAAATACGTGAAGCTGCCTTATACTGTGTCAAACTATTTACACATTTTATCTCATATTGTTCTTTTCTCCATAGCTTCAGAATTCATTCTATGAGAAATGGTCAACCTTTTTTCCTAAGTATCATGATGGTAAGACTGAAATAAGTAATGTTTCTTTTTCTTTTCCCCTGCTATTTCATTCTGACACACATACATATTTTTAAAATAAAATCTCAACCTGCATTGTGGGAAATACATTTTTTTTACTGAAAATCACCCTATTCAAAGTTTATCCACATCCCCAGCTTCTTTTGAAAACATACAAGAAAATCAATTGAAGAGCCTACTCTTCTACTTTTCCTTATAACTATTATCAGAGCCTTTAACTAAAGATCCAAGAACCTGAATTTTATAGCTCTGTATCTAAAAACCAAGTACTACAGGCACCTCCATTAGAAAACATCATATTCAAAAGCCTTCAGATAGTACTTTCCCCCAGACCTCACATCCCTAAAAGAAAACCCAAAGCAGATACCTCTTCAAGGCGTTTGCCAAGTTTTCCTAGTGTTTCAGGGACATATTTCTCTCCTCGCCATATATGTGGGGTATAACGCTGCCATAACTGTCCTGTAAGATGGTCACAAGCTGCAAACCACTGTTCACAGATAATGATGCCAGCCTTCAGATTCTCTTTTACAGTGTGAAACGAATCCTCCCATAGATTTAAAGTACCTAACTTCTTCTGAACAAATCTTCCAAGAGAGCCAGCTAAAAATCATACAAGCAAATAAAGAAAATTAAATGTATTTTCAATTATTTGTATTTTGTTTGGCAAAGGCAAGCTTTTCAGGACTACTTTTGCGTCAAAACATGCCTCTTAATGTATCCATTATAGAGAGGTAATCGCTACAACCCAAATCGCAAGGCCTTTGTGTGTATAGTGCAATTATTGGTGCCTGTATCGAAATAAAAATTTAATTACTTAACTGCACAAAAAATTAAACCACCTTTCAAGAGCTTTTTGTCCAAACTTTACCTATGACATCCAAAAGGTTCTTCATGCGTGACTGTGGAAAAGGCTCATGATCGGATTGCCTCCAGACATCATCAACAATGTCCCGAGTAGTCTCCACTAAATCCACAACCTCAAATAAAGATAAGCTGTCCAAATTGTAATAATCCTAGAAGCATGATAACATAATTAAAAATATAATTGCCAGCAAATACATTAGGGCTGCAATGATTCAGAAACATTTCTGTGAAAACGTTATTACAGTATGTACTGTCTGCCATCCATTTCTCCAAATACTCTGCAGGACTTCCCTCAACTCCCTCAGTCCTTCCCAATTCATTCTCATCTGCCTCAGTGTTTCAAACAAACCCGCCCATTCACTAACTACAAATGAGTAAAAGAGCAGTTGTTTCTTTGGCCCATTCCTGTCAGCTGCACTTGCTTCCTTGGCCCATTCCTGTCAGGTGCAAACAATTCCAAAATAAATAAAGATGCTGGCTGAAAAGTGTGTTATGACGGGGAGGAGGGGGAAGAGTCTGTGCCCTCTTTTGATAAAGAACAGGAGAGCTGGGGGTGAGGGATGAGGAGGAAATGTCTTAATTAAAGTATCAATATAATGTTTGAGTGCCCAAATTTGAGCTCTGCCGGCTCATTTTCAGTCTCGGGTATGCCTTAAAAAGGTTAATGAGACTTTTATGCCACCATGGTCACGCACATCTGATTTATGCTGATCTCAGGATGTACACATTATTGTTAATCTAACTGCAAGTTAAGCATGGCAAATGCCACTATTATTTATCAATATTCTAATAAGGACAAAAGTCAAATGTTCAAATAGCAAACTTCCTGATTTCTATGAAGAGTTAAAAGCATTATTGAAACATTTCTTCAAATGTCATTATCTATATATAAAATGTTGATTTCCTATAGACATTCATGAAGATATGTTTTCAAGCAAAGATTACAATGTAATAAAAACCAATACTTCTATATGAAGGTTCATCTGTACACAACTGTTATATTATAACTGATTGTATCCATCCACCACATATATATATAAAACTATAGACTGCTTTTTGATTTAGTGTGCATAAAAGCAGACGCAATGCAGTAGTATATAGTTTTGATATCATAATGTAGCCCTCCCTGATACAAAGCCCTTCAGATCTCTGCACCAGTGGTGGGTTTCAATTTTTTTTTACCATTTATTTATTTATTATTTCAATTTACATACCGTCCCATCTCCGAAGACTCGAGGCGGTTGACAGCAAATTAAAACACATACTAAACAATTTAAAATAATTAAAATAATTAAATTTAACTGTCATCTAATTTTTATATTTTTTTATTATTTTTTTTACCATTGGTTCTGTGGGCATGGCATTAGGCGTGGCTTGGTGGGCATGGCGGGGGAAGGGTACTATAAAATCTCCATTCCCTCCCCAATCCAGGGGAAGGATACTGCAAAATCCCCATTTACTCCCGATCAGCCGGGACTCAGGAGGCAAAGAATAGATGGGGACAGGGACAGTCAGAATTTTTACTACCAGTTCCCTGAACTACTCAAAATTTCCGCTACCAGTTCTCCAGAACTAGTCAGAATCTGCTGAAACCCACCTTTGCTCTGCACATCAACTTCTAGAATTCTTCAGGTCAGTAAAACTGTAGTAAAATATTCTGAGAGGCTTTCCATGTATGTGGAAAGTTGGGGGAGACTTGTGAATTAAACATTCAGCTTTGTTGATAAATTGTATTTATTTATTTGATCATTATTTATTTGGAGATTGTTTATTTAATAAACTTTGTTTGAGCAATCTTTGGGGCCCTTAGAATGGCCCATATTCCACTTCTGCTCCACAAACCACACTAGCTACCAACCTCCTTCCAGGGGCAATTCAATATGCTGGTTACGATCTTTAAATCCCTTAATGGCATAGGTCCAGCCCCCTTGATGAAACATTGATCCTGCTAGAACAAGCCTGCCCCATTCATGCTTGCAGAGGGTCTACTGGAGATTCTATCGGTCAAATAACTCCAGTTATTGGGATCCAGAAGAGGCTTCTCTTCAATAGTACCCTCTCTTCTAGATGAGATCTGCTTGTGCCAGGGGTGAAATCTAAACACTGTTGCTGTTCTGTGGGCGTGGCTTAGTGGGTCATGTGACTGGGTGAAGGTGGCTATGTGAAGGTGGGGTCAAAAGACAGAAAACTCACTTGCGCTGCTGGAGCAGGGGGTTGGATTAGATGACCTCCAGGTACCTCCCAGTCCTGGATTGCTATGCTCTTTTATCTTCTGAAGCTCTGTCTAGTAGTGCCAGATTTGTGATCCTTCCTTCTTCTCCTTTTTCCCTCCCTCTTTCTTTCTTTCTTTCTTTCTTTCTTTCTTTCTTTCTTTCTTTCTTTCTTTCTCTCCCTTCCCTCCCTTTCTTTCAGTCATTCCTTTCTTTCTGTCTGTCTGTCTCTCTCTCTCCTGCCTTCCTTTTTCAGGAACCCCACCTCCATTTTTTGCCCCAAAAGTTTGCTGGATTAGGTAGAAACATTTGCCCTTACCTCAGACCTCTTCAAAATTGGCAGCTTTAAGACTTGTGGACTTCACCTCTCAGAATTCTCCAGCCAGCATAGCTAATGTAGAGACCTTCCAGAGGATTGCAGCCGGTGAGATCATGGAAGACGTCCCCCTCCCCTTCATTTTAAAGGCATGCGTTTAAATGAAGAGGAAAAAAAAGTCTCTCATGATCTTTCCAGCTGCTCAGAGGCTTCTTCCATTAATTTAAAGGCACAAACACTTAGATAGAAGCGTGCTTTTAAAAAGAAAAAAATAAGCATCAGAGGGGCAAAGGGGGTGGAGCCAGTTCTCCAAACCACACGCCACCATCACTACCGGCTCCGCTGAACCAGTCTGAACTGGGAGCATTTCACCCCTGTATCATGGTGAGTTTGTTAATCTCTAAGACCATTTTAGACTGTTCACATCAGAGCTCCATTTTTACACATGCTTCCAGATTCAGTTTAGTATTATCCCATTGATCCTAGCAAGGGAACTCCAAATTCCTGTGCAGTCATGCCTTTCAACAAACTCAACCTGGAAGCTATGGTGTCACACTGACCAGACTGACTGGATGATAGTTCAGCAAAACCACAAATTTATAACCAGGAGAAAATAATCTTGCAATGAAACTGAAATAATTGAATTTTTTTTTTGCCAATTTTGTCATAACGCAAAACATCATATCTAAGAAGGCAATCCCTTTCAGCCAAAGGCTACGCTTTAACCAATTTAGAGGTGTACTTTAAAGGGAGGTCATTATGTTTTACTATTTCAGTATGCCGAGAATATGAAGTATGCTGAAGTGTTCTCCATCTAGTCTATGGATCTTTTTGTTTGTTACATATCTATTTTGCTTGTGAAAAAAGGAGAAAAGGTGCTGTCAAATTGCATATTTGGATAGCACTGGGATGGACAAATAATAATATATAGAGATACATATGGCTAATATTTATTTATTTATTATTTTATTTATTTAATTTGTCAACAAGTACAAGGAAACAAGTAACAGTATAAACATAAACATTGTCACAAGAATTGGCACAGTTAAAGATATAAATAGGCAAAACATAGCCATAAACACATCGGATTATGACAAATGGATGGGAACAATAGGACAGGGACGGTAGGCATGCAGGTGCACTTATGCACGTCCCCTTAAGGACCTCTTAAAAAACATGTAAGGTCCACAGTAGACAGTTTAAGGGAAAAAGCACAGGGATTAGCAAGACTAACAATAGGAGCAGGTAGGATAAATGATGTAAATGATCTTATCAACTAAGCATAGATCAGAATGTAGCCAGGCTGTCCAGATCTAATATTTCAAGCCTGGTGGAATAGGGAATTTTATTTTGAGCAAAATAAAATTTGAGGGAATTTTATTTATTAATAGAACTCTGGCAGTTGAAGTCCACAAGTCTTAAATTTGCCAAGGTTGGATATAGATATAGATATAGATCATAGGTGTCAAACTTGATCATGTCACATGACATATCGTGACATATTGCAATATATTTTGTCTTGGTGGAGCTGCGGTAGGTGTGGCCTGGTGAAATATATCCGGCCTAAGGGCCACCAGTTTGACAGGCCTGAATAGATTTAATTAGGCTATTTTATTTAGTTTTTTTTTAAATGTAGCATTTAAAGTAGAAAGTAAAAACTATTAAAAAGGCATGCATTAGACAGAAGGTTAATATAAGGGTGGTGGAATTTGATATTAAAAATGATGACTATCTGAGGTAGCCTGCTGGATACCCGCTTTAGCAGGCCGAGGAAACTCATGCTACAACCAGGATTGGTCACCAAGCGACTTTATTCAGGAACCGGCCATCGACCGTAGCAGTTCAAAGTAAAGATCGCACTGCCGGCACTAGCTCAGTTCCTCCTTTTTAAACAGAGCCGCTGTTCTTTCTACCAATCCCTGACGCCGTTCTCCCGTGCACTCCCTTCACGTCGCATCACCGTCACAACACCCTGTGATACGCCCTTCCCAACCAAGTTCCCCAGATCAAGTCGTCATCCATCCAGGCAGTCCAGGTAACCAAACAGCGAACTGGTCGTGTTGTAGACGGGTGCCTGGGACGTCTTCACTTCCCATGTTGTGCCAGCGGGTCACAACATAGCCTTTACAGTCTTTAAAAAAACAAACTACTGTATATCTTTAATAATTATAAGGTAAAAGCCTTGAGTTAGTATAACAAAGATAGAATTAATCCAGTTTTTTTCTCTAGTAATATTCTTTGGATATATTTGGTAGCAAGGCCCACATATTTCCTGGATTTTCTGAAAATGACTGTTTCTTTACAAAGACCTGACCTGAGTTTTCATAGACTAATTGTCTCCCTTCTTATATTTTAAGACTGACATTTTCTCTTGAGTTGCTGTATGCCATGGTTTTCCCATGATTTTGCCATGGAAACAATTGCACATTAATTTTAAGTGTTTACTCCTCCAGAAAAGGAGGAAAGGCAACATATAGCCTGGTGGAAACATGGTGCAAGCAAAGTTGACTTGCAAGGATAGGAAAAAAAAATGTGTTATATAAATTAGCATTAGTTTACTTGCATTTACACTGCACTTACTCCATTTTAATTTGTATACTGCACAGAATCATTATAAAATGTGTGATCTATACATTTGAAAAATAGAAAATATTTTTCTGAACTAGTTTAAGCTTGGTTTTCATTCCTCTTCTTATTTTTATTCCTTTTTTGTCTTCTGCATCATGTTTATTCTGAAACAGAATGGTATGATAGGTATGCATGTGTGAAAGCCAGTCTCCACAGATGAAAGGATCCTTAATTTAATATCATGATTAATAGGACCATCATTAAAAATAACGTGGACTTCCTCTTCCGCCTCCTCCATGATCGGGAGCAGCAAGGCATCGCTGCTCCTGGTCGGTCATTTCAGAGGGCCCCCTGGGGGGGCACAGGTGGGCTCTCAGAGCCCACCTGCCAAAAGGGCGGCTGCCGGGTGCCCCCCAAGGGGGGCCAAGGGGGGCCAAGGGGGGCCAGTTCCTGGCTTGCCCTAGGCTCCGGAGGACGCGGGGACACCGGATGACAGAGTCCATGGTGTCGTAGCGGCGGCGGCGAGTGCTCTAACTACATCGCAGAAAGTGAGAGGTGAGAGAGGCGAAGAGGGGGATGCTAAGAAATCCTTTTCCTGGTGAGCTGGTTGCCGATCTGGGAAACTTTAGCTGTCAGAATGAACTGAACGGTGAAGAGGGAGGGGAGGGGGAGGAGAATCCCCCTCGCCTTGGAGCAGCTTTTTAAAGGAGGCTTTTTCTTTTGCATGTTTGGAGATGTAAAAGGCTGGACTTTCTGGACTTCTATACTGTATATGTAGAAGACTGGGATTATGGATTTGACTGAGATCTTTACATGAGGTAATGAATTGGCTGTTTGTGTCTTACCCTGCCTTGGGGGAGAAAATGGCTGATCTGCCTTTTCCTGCTTCTTTATTTACACTATTTGCAAGGGCACATCATTTCCTGCCTTTGTCCCTGGAAGTGCTCACACCCAGGGAACTCTGAAACTGACACAAAGATCTATTTCACCTCTGTTGCACCTGAGTCCTTTTTGGGAATATTATGGATGACTGCTAAATGACATTGATGCTGGAAAATAGCAATTGGAATGTGCTGTGAAGTTCCTTCAAAGTTCAAATTCATCTGACTTTACTGACATAACAGGATGAAGTGAAATGGACAAGATGGAGGCGACCGGGATTGAGTAAATGTTCCAGCGGCTTTTACGGGGGCAAAAAGACATTGAAAATGGAATTAAGCAAGATATTACACAACTTAAGGAACTTACTAAGGACTTAGAAGAAATAATGCAGACATCAGATGACTTGGGAAGGGAAAGGGAAGGGGTGCGGAGGGGGGATGTGATCCAGAAAATACAACTTTAAAAATTGGAGTGGAGGTTTTTGGGGTTCGGAGGGCGGGGGCGTGGAATCAAGGGGACAAAGGGATAATTATATTTAAGCAATTCCTAAGTAAGATATGCTACAATACACAAAATTACTATTTTTCTTCACCAAAAAAATTGTACCTGAAAGGGATTATGTTTAGATGGATGTTGCCTGAGGAACCATTCCCGCCTGGACTATTGCAATGCATTCTATATGGGGCTTCCGGTTGGAAGCACCCGGAGATTCCAACTGGTACAGAATGCAGTGGCGCAGGTAGTGATGAGTGCGCCTCAATTTACTCGGACGACCCCGCTCCTGCGTGAGCTGCATTGGTTGCTGGTGGAGTACCGGGTTCGCTTTAAGGTCATGGTGATGATCTTTAAAGCGACCCATAGCATTGGACCACAGTACCTGC
>JANHFP010005338.1:47516-64435 GCA_032468135.1 Calamaria suluensis
GGCCCTGAGGGGGAAGGTGGCAGCGACGAGCACCTTTTTGGGGGGTGGTCTCGGAAGGGGCCCCTCCGATTTGAGGCTGGGGGGGGGCTCCTTCCGACCCCACCCCCGCAATTGCGGGTCACCTTTTTCTCACACAGGATGGAGATAATCAAGTATGTCTATTAGCCCCCCTCCCTCCCCTCCAGTACACACGCACACACACACCATTGAATCTGCCTTTAAGTTAATTGCTCCCTCTCCTCCATCCATGGTCGTTTTTTTCCCCTCTCTTAATCTATTAGGAAGGGCATTTGGGTTTTTTTTCATCCTTCCTTGGCCAAAATTGCACGTTTCTTAGGGTGACTTTTTTTTCCACCCCTTCTTACCCCTCTTGCCTGAAAGGACACCTGGTAGGTTCACTGATGATTCTGTAGCAACTTTCTCCTAAGTGCTGCCTTCCAAGCTGTGGTGGAGCAAGAATTCAGTGCCTTGCTGGCTGGGTTGTATGGGAGCTCAAATTTTCAACACCCTTGGGAGCACCAGCTAGGGGAAAAGTGCTCTGCACAATGACTAATGTTTCAAGAGGCCTTCCTCAGGCCACACTAGTGATTTTAAAATCCTTGAATGGTTTGCAGTGAGGAATATTAAGGTCATCTTTCCTCAACCAGACCCTACGGTGCAATCTACAAAAAAGCACATGGTTTTAAGATAACAGCATGTGCTATTATATAAAGGATTAAATGGCATCCAGTCAAGTATATAAATTCTGTAATTTGCTTGCTGACATCTTGTTGCCTGTGTTATTTGCTCCTCCCCTGCTTATTCTTCTCCAGGTGCCAATGGACAGGATGAAATAGAACATGTTACCTTATGATGATGGGAGTTGCAGCCCAACATGTTTGTAAGGAGGCTGGTTAGGGAATAGTGTAATTTCAGCTTCAGCTGACTTCATTTATACACATACATACCTGTATGTATATGTGTGTATATACTTATACACACACAGACACACACAGTTATACAGATATGTGTACACACGCACACACTGTGTGCATGTATGTAAAACATACACACCTGCATAATAAGTTTATATGCCACCCACTCTGAAAAGTGAATGTATGTGTGTGCATATTCTAATTTTTGCTAGCTGGCTGGAAAAGCAAGTTGGCATATAAACTGAATGGAGTCAGACAGATTTCACTATTTCTTAACTTGAAATTTTCTGTCTTGATTAAGTACAGACCTCCCAGGATTTAATATTAGGCACTGTGATGTGCCTCCCTGCACTTTGGAATTCTTTGCCCAGTCCCCAGGTTCATGAGGTACCCTCCCCTACCTAAAATTGTTAAAGCAATTATATCCCACTAGGTATTTTTTTTTTATCTTAGTTGCTTGGGGTTGGTTTATTGTGCTTTTTTATGGTTTTACTCTGTTGCAGAGAGGCAGCTTGGTGTAGTGGTTAAGGCATCAAGGTAGAAACTGGGAGACCTAGAGTTCTAGTTATGCCTTGGGCACAAATCCAGGTGGGTGATCTTGGGCCGGTCACTTTATTTCAGCTCTAGGAAGAAGGCGAACCGCTTTTGGAAAAACCTTGCCAACAAAACCTCAGGGAATTGTCCAGCCAATCTCTGAAAATCTGACATGATTGAACAGAAACAGTTAAAGTCCATTTACCCCTATTATTCTGTACCCATTATTTTTTAAGTACAAGTCAAGATGTAATGAAAGTGCTCAAAGAATTACACTCTATCAAATGTATAAAAATTCTTACAGACTTCCATCTTTTTAACATTGTTAGAGACAAATTATATAAAAAAGATAGCTAAAGTATAGATTTTGACATAACATCTTAAAATTTACACTAAAAAGGAATTCATTGATACACCTTATGTAGTTTTTCTGCTTATATTGTGTGGTAATGAATCAGTGTTTTATTTAAAAATGTAATTTATTGCATATATTTGCAGAAATGTTTGCTAATTGATTGATAATTAATGTAAAAGTTGAATTATGTTTAGAACCACAAACAATGGCCCCAAAGTCTAACCACAGCTTTTTCAGTCTACTATAAAAAGGCAAGGCAACTACACTGTTCTCCCTTTGCTCTCCTAAAGCTGCTACTTATTTAGGAGTGCAAATACTGTTAAATTCAGCGTGACAGGCTCCTAAATGTACATGGATAGAATTGTGCTGTTAGAATCTCAAACATGTTCTACCTGTTCCTTGAATACCAACTAAACTATTACATGGACCATAGTTCTAGAATTGCAGAGTTAAAACTTGCTGCAATCAATAGTGAAAGTATATATATTGGACTAAAGATAATATTTGCTATTGAACAAACATCACATATAATAGTGTGACAGATGTTTCAGATCCCAATCTAATAGAAAAGGATGCCTTGAAATAGCAACACCTGAGATTGCAGATGCAGCCATGACTTCTCCACATTAAATTGCACTATATTTTAGCATATTGTTACTTAGATTTCTTGAAAAAGGGATGAAATGAAACCACAATTAATGTAATCCTTTAAAAGAGAAGAAAATAGCTCTCTGCAACTTGCTAAAAATTCATTGTAGAAAAAAAATAGCACAGGTTATTTCAGGTAGCTGGTTCTTTAAGAAATGAAAGATGTTTGTGGGGTTTTTTGGAAATGTTAATCAAAATATTAGATAGTAAATATGTAGAAAGAGAAGAGAACAAAAAGCAACTTTTCCCAGGTTTCTGTATAATATGTGTTTTATAATTTCTTATAGCAGCCATTTTGTAAGTAACATAGCATATGTGAAGACTACAATATAAGTGAATATATATGGGCGCTACAATTGCCAGACTTTTCAATGGTAATAACACTTGCTCTCAGTTGCATGGTAAATACTGAATCACTCAAGGGCAGATGAAATGAATTAAATGCATTCAATTATCTTTCTAATTGCTTGTCTTTACCGCTGCTAACTGTCATGTATAAGATTGCATTTAGTCTCTACTTTGTGTAGGAATATAAATTAAAGAGTCCTGACAGATTTCTCCAGTCCACCCTCAGGTTGAACACATCTAATGAAACTTCACTAGACAATTCACTCTACTTCTTTTACTGCAGGATGGTTTCCTTAATTGGAATCTACTTCCTTATTACTTAAGACCCTTATTGTGGTATTGAATTCTGCGATCGTAAAGAACGAGTTGCATCATCCCATTATTTTTCTGAGAAGTGGAAGTGCCCATTGTTTCTTAGCAAATGTCTTTTAGCCTTTCTTTGAATCATTCCAATTTGTCTGAAGACTTCTGAGGCTCAGAACATAATAAATTAGATGTTTCCCATCTGTGACAGTTCAGTACAGTACAATTTTGGCTTATATTTTTAGTTCTGGGTGTGAATGATGAATGTCATCTAGAATAGGCTTTCAGTTATAGTAAACATTCCTTTCTGCAGACAGGCACATATTATTACATGGCCTTTAAAATATGATTCATCTATCACAATAAGGAATATGTTAAGTTGAAATGTTAAGACCTCTTGAATTTGATGGAATTTACTTTTATACTAATATATTTAGAAACGGAATAATTATCAAAACATTTTATCATGGGCATGATCTCATGAGATGCCAGGCCTAACATCTTGCAAGGACATGGGATTCCTTCAAGATTCTAACTCCTAAGGAAGTATACTGGTTCCTCTGTGGGATGAGCTCATGTGATTACAAATTAGATCAGTGCTCTTTTTGCCTGATATATGTGTCCAGAAAAGGAATTAAAATATTGATGCAGAAGGTGAGTGTCTCCTTGAGGAAGGAGTTTATACCAGCCTTGAAGAAGGTGCTGGTATAACTTCTTCTCAAGCCATCATTCACTTGGTTGCCCTAAATAATTACTGGCAGATACTCTTTTTAATAAGGTGGTTGGACTTCCCAGGTTGCTGGCTGAACTGAATTGTCTAGATTTTTTTCCATTTGGGTTCATACTTGAGGATCGGAGGGAAACTGCATCAGCTACTCTTATAGATGACTTGTTAAATTTCTCAGCATTCAATATCATCAACTTTGGTATAATTTATGACCACCGGTATGGTTTTTGGGATCAAACCTGTCCTATAGTGGTTTTGCTCATTCCTGAATGTGTTTCCAATCAGTTTTGATAGAGTATACAAGCCCTTGAGCTTCCAGTGGGAGTTGCTCAAAGATTCAGCCCATTTTATTTAATATCTTCTAAACCAACCCACTGGAGAGACTATTCATCGTTTTGCAGTTACATTTCATAACTTGCTGACGATACCTAGCTTTAGATCTTTATCCTGGAGGCTATAAGGGATGAGGTAGTAGATTTGGAGTTTACTGCAGCAAGGCAAAGCTTTCGTTGGTACAGGAACACTGAATTCATGAACTCTTCTGTGTATTCTAATACAATTGATTTTTCCTGAAGTAGGTATGAAATCGGAGGTTTTCTGATTTAAAATCCTTTCAGAATCTTTGTCTGGTATTCCAGTTTCATCCTTGGGTGATCCAGAGGTGCCAAGGCTGATTTATATCTTTCTCATCTCTCAGTTAAACTACTGCAATTTATTCTGCACAGGAATCACTCAGAGTTGCAGCTGTGTCAAAGAATGCAGCCATTTACCTACAGTTTAGCAGAATAATGATTGTATTGCTGGTAGGTTTCTTGGCCCAGTTTGCTGGTAGATAAGATAATAAGCCTATATGGCTTGGTTTGGGCCAGTGTTACCGTTAGGATTATCTACTACAAGTGGAATCCACTTGTTCCACGCAAAAGTTATTGAAACTTTGTTAAAAGAGTTTTGTGAGGGACCTTTATTTCTGAACTATAAATGTATATTATAATGCCAAGAGGTTTTAATTAAAATCACTATAATTAGTTACTTTAAAAAACTTGTTGACAGAATATAACAACTAAATCTTGGTCTGTTGCATAGCTTGTTAATTCTTTAAACTTTAGAATGGGTTATGAGAATATCCAGGAAAGGGAAAAAAAGACATCACTTTTGTACTTCGAAATAAAGAATAGTTTGCTCCCTAGAAAAGATGTAAAAAGTAGTAAATTAAAAGCTGCAAATTTAAGTGTTTTCTAAGTGTCATCTATTAATAAGACATAATTGGGGATTTTTTGAAGCAAGTTTACCAAAATCTTTCTAAATATGTATTTAAGTTATTGCAGGTCAGCAGCTTCCAATAAAGTGATAAGTGGTGAGGAGCATTTTTCAAGCAAGAAGTGCCTGGCTTGGTTTTATGAATATGCAGGTATGAAACTAATGCATGGTTAATGCAATTACTTAGTAATACTAGGACTGTGCTCTACATATATCCTCTTTAATGTGAAACTAACCATTTGTTTAAAAATATTTAAATATAACATGGGGACCACACTACAGGTAGTCCTCGACTTACAACCGCAGGTGAGCCCAAAATTGTGTTGCTAAGTGAAGCAGTTGTTAAGTGAATTCTGTCTCATTTTATGACCTTTTGTGCCTCAGTTGTTAAGTGAATCACTGCAGTTGTCAAGCTAGTAACATGGTTGTTAAGTAAATGTGGCTTTCCCGTTGTCTTTGCTTGTAAGAAGGTCACAAAAGGTGATCACATGAGCCCGGGACACTGCAGCCGTCATAAGTGTGAATCAGTTGCCGAGCATCTGAATTCAGATCACATAACTATGGGAATACACCAACAGCTGTGTTGAACACAGTCATAAGTCACTTTTTTCAGTGCTGTTGTAACTTTGTATGGTCACTAAATGAACTGTTGTAAGAGGAGTATCTGTATTTTAAAAGAAAGTGTTCTTGGGTTAGAGGGATGAGCATTCATAGGAGTTTCTCAGGTGTGAAATTCTGTTGTTCGCATATTGAGCTATGTTGTAATTTTTTTAATCTGTTTGAATATTCTGATTTGTTTGGCTCTACGTTGGTGAATGGTATAAATGTAACCATGGAGGCTTACAAACTAAGGTATATGGCTTAGCAAAATATATGATTCACACTAATGGTTGCTTATTCAACAAACCTCATTTAAGCAAACGGCAGTTTAGTACATAGAGCATTCTGCTCAGTCCAAGTATGCCTACCAGCTAAAAGAGGAATACTTTATTTTTGTGAAGCCAAAATATTTCTCCCTTTTTTATGTTTTTCTTCATATAAACATGGATACAAAGCATTTCAACATCTCAAAAAAGCAGGTTGGGCTGAGAAACAGTGACAGGTCAAATTAAACCCATTAAGGTCCAATGTTATGAGATTATTTATTTATTTATTTATCCAGCACAACAGGAATACAAATTCACACCAAGAAAACATTCTTTATGTCAGAAAATGTAATACTGCAGAAACCTGGATTTGTTAGAGAAGAGCAAGATATATTCAGTTGCACTATAAACTGCAGTTTTCTTTAAAAAATATTTTGTTTGCAAATGAATGAATTGTTGTTAGTTGTGAAGTCATATCCGACCCATTGTGACCCCATAGACAACTTTCCTCCAGGCCTTCCTGTCCTCCACCATCCCCTGAAGACCATTTAAGCTCACACCAACTGTTTTAGTGACTCCATAGAAGCCACCTCATTCTTTGCTGTCCCCTTCTTCTTTGGCCCTCAATCTTTCCCAGCATTAGGCTCTTCTCCAGTGAGTCCTTCTCTCTCATTAGGTGGCCAAAGTATTTGAGTTTCATCTTCAGGATCTGGCCTTCTAAAGAGCAGTCAGGGTTGATCTCCTCTAGGACTGACTGGCTTGATTGCCTTGCAGTCCAAGGGATTTGCAGGAGTCTTCTCCAGCACCAGAGTTCAAAGCTCTCCATTCTTTGATGCTCAGCCTTCCTTATGGTCCAATTTTCACAGGCATACATTGCAACTGTGAAAACCATAGCTTTGACTATACACACTTTTGTTGGCAGGGTTATGTCTCTGCTTTAGTATGATGTCTAATGAATGAGTACATCTTACATAAATAGATATACTGCACAAACCTTTTAGATTTTTCCCCATCTTTCTCTATTCATAGAAAGTGCTAATCTGATGCTGAAATCCTTAAATGATTATCAGTCTTTATAACTGTATGAACATTGCATGTCTATTATATAGAGATGGGCAAATTTAGATTCTGCTTCACATTCACATACTATATATACATATGAACATACCTTATGTGTTATTTTGTAATGCAAATTAATCATTCAAAACTGGAACTATGGTAGATGGCAGAAACTGAGCTCAGTGAAACATCTGGAATATGATGTAATTAGGAAACTGTATGCAACACTGAAATGACTCATGAGTACTGTCTGCTACTTCTCTGTTATTTCCCATCCTACTCCAGCTTTGACAATAGTCCATTGAGTGATACAAATTTATATAGTATGATATGTCTTTCTTTCCTTTGAAGGTGATGATGAAGTTGTAGGACCTGATGGAATGGAAAAATTCTGTGAAGATATTGGTGTTGAACCTGAAAACGTAAGCTACAAATTGGCTAATATTAGGTTTTTTTTAAGTATTGTCCGTTCTTTAGTTACTGTTATGGTCCACTAGCAGCCTGCGGAGCTCGCAGCAGCAGTTGGACAGTGAGGAGGCTGAGGAGGAACATGGGCCAGTCCTGGAGGCTGGGGAAGGCTCGGACATGGGCTTTGGATCAGAGGCAGAGATTGGGCCAGGGCCATCTGGGAGTTATGTGGTTACTCTGAAGCCTCCAGAGTTGGACACCAGAGGGAGAGGGGGAGCCTGTTCCTAGTGCACGCATGCACAGAGCTGCCAGAAGGCAAGAACAGTTAAAACAAAAGGGACGACTTGGGAGTAAGGCTTGGAGATTGGCCCCTCCTATAAGACGTAAAGGAAGAGCAAAGGCATGTGGGCCTTTGCAGGAAGCAATGTTGTGGGTGGTGTCAGTTTGTACTTTGAAGCTCCGTTTTTGACTGTTTCCATGCCAAGATAATTGCCAATTAGGTCTTTGGCAGCGTGTCAAAGAAGATAAAGGTGAGTGTTTACCAGCCTTATCTGAAGGACTATGACAGACGTCTGTTGGACTATTTATAAACTCTTGGTGATTCAGCACGTGCTGTGAATGGAAGTAATTCACAGATTAAAATAAAAAAGGATTTTGGGACTAATTATGTGTTTTTTACTATATCAGGAAGCCTAGCTCAGAACAGTTACATTGTGTTTTCTGCTCTTAATTTTATTGTCACAAATTAGCAAATTACAACCTTTTAAAAGGTTTTTTTTTATATTTCAGTTTTACAACTGCAATCCTATAATTAATATATTTGGGCATGGGCAGATCTTAAAGTGCTGAAACCTTGTACTACTTCCTATATAATACCCCTATGTTTTTATATTTTCTTCCAAAATCAAAAATATGCAAAGGTATACCTTTTCTTGGGATTCTGCTATAGTGAGTAGATGCATGACCATAGGTATTTTAAAGAGTTGCAGCTATGCAAATGCCCCTGCCTACTCCAAAGTACATTTTTGATCATTTTAATGTTCAATAGTTAAGTGGAGGCTTTCCTAAGTTTATAGGAAAAGATCTTTAATAGCTCTCCGAGCACCAGATTAAAAATCAAATGTAGTACTCCATTGGGGACCAAAAAAAAAGATGTTTTCCTATTATTGATTGGTATCAATCTAAACTATTTGTAGTATTTTATATGCTTTTTCAATGGCCCCAAAAGGAGGGTGCCTGATGCATCTCTGGGGCATGATGTTCTAAAACAGAGGTTCCCAAACTGGCTGAAGAATTCTGGGAGTTGAAGTCCACAAGCTGCCAAGTTTGGGAATGTCTGTTCTAAAGCAATGGAGATACTTCAAAAAGGTTTTCAAAAGGTAGGATCAGGTACTTCCTGCCGTGGTGGCTTTCCTGCAACAAGCAATTAGGAGAGAACATTTTAATGCTATGGAGGGCAGAGAAGAAAAGGTTTTGGTACAATTTCTTATAGAGGCTTCAGATGAAGCTATCTTCTTACATTTTGGAGGCCTTGAAGATCTATCTCTTGTCCAGCCTTTTGCTTAAGATGGGTATAGCCCACTTCAAGAAGTGTGTGTGTATGTTTGTGACTGCCTGGTTTTGCCAACTTTTACTTTTGTTGTATTTTTATTGTTTTATACTTTTATGTATTTTTTGTGAACTATCCACAGTCACTGGGAGTCAGGCAATGTAGAAATGGGATTAAATAAATAAACCCTTAAATAGAAATGGAAATTTAGTTGTCAGCAAGGTCCTGAACGTTGTAGTCCCAACACATTTGAAAAGAGTAGAGATTTGGACTGATGAACAACTTTTGCAGCCAACCACTGTTTTAAAAAAAAGTTTCTTGTAAATTTGATTTCTCCCCTTCTGAGCCCACTTTTATTCCTTTATTCTTTTACAGATTATTATGCTAGTTTTAGCCTGGAAACTAGAGGCTGAAAGCATGGGATTTTTTACAAAAGAAGAGTGGCTAAAGGGGATGACCTCATTACAGTAAGAACTTCAATTTTAAGTTCTCTTTGATATGTGAAATCATTTGGATACATATACACATTTTCATTTAAGAAAATGCTGCAAATATGATTAACATTACTTGTATGTTACATCTTTCAATTTAATCTGAAGATACTGCCGTAGATTTGGGCACAGAAAGATGCTTCAGGGCGTCTGTAGAGGTGCTTATGCAGTACCTTTGTGCAACTCCTTTGAGCAGGTAATTATACTATCCCCAGAGAACACAGTTTATTTAAAGACGTAGGCAAAGACTATGTGTACTCCAAAGAACATTTTATGGTCGAATCTGCATAGCCCAATCAGGTGTTTCCCTGTTGTCAAAATCAGTTTACTTCTGCTGAATTCTTAGAACAGTTCAAATGTGTTTGTGTGAATGTTTAGCTTGTCTGTCACTGTATACTACTAAAATTCTCCCATCAGTAACCTGAGTGAACCAAGCTACTTTAAACAGGCTAATTTACAGAAGACATCCAAAATCCTGGACCTATGTATGACTCCTGTGGGATTGAAATTTGGCAAATGTGTGGTCACCTCAATGCTGCCACGCTGTTACCCAGAAATTCAGTAGACTGGTCCCAGTCCAGAACTTTGGAAGCCAGGAGACAGGTAGGCCCTCTTACACCATTCTCTGCGAGAGGGCCATCAACCACAGTAAACTGGCAAGCAGTCAGACATCACTCACGCTTCCACTATTTTTTTGTCCTTGATTATTCTGTTTCTCTGTTTAGGTAAAGAAATAGCTCTAAAGTGATGACCCAATGGGTCATGTTATTGATAACCTTTGTCAGCTTTAGGATGGGGTAATACATCAATTGAAAGGTAAAAGTTTCCATCGCACATATGTGCCAGTCGTTTCTGACTCTAGGGGGTGGTGCTCATCTCCGTTTCAAAGTCGAAGAGCCAGCGCTGTCCGAAGACATCTCCGTGGTCATGTGGCCAGCATGACTAAACAACAAAGGCACACGGAACACTGTTACCTTCCCACCAAAGGTGGTCCCTATTTTTTCTACTTGCATTTTTTACGTGGTTTTGAAACTGCTAGGTTGGGAGAAGCTGGGACAAGTAACAGGAGTTCACCCCATTACGCAGCACTAGGGATTCGAACCGCTGAACTGCCGACCTTCCGATCGACAAGCTAAGTTGTCTTACCCACTGAGCCACCGTGTCCCTCTACATTAATTGTAGCCTTCCTTAATCTCTCTGAGTGATACAATGACCATGATATCTTTCTGGACCAGTTTAGTGGGAGGGACAGACACTGTTTTATAGTGATTCTCCTTAATTTAAATCCAGTTTTAATATTATAGTGGGAGAGTATTCCAGTTCTGAGACCCTACTTCATTGATCCCTTTTCCTTTTGAACATGTATATGGTACTGCTGGGGTAGGTACATCAACCATAAGCATGGAGCACAATATTATCACTATGAGCCACCGTGGTGCAGTGGTTAGAGTACAGTACTGCAGGCTACTTCTGCTGCCTGCAATTTGGCAGTTCAAATCTCGCCAGGCTTAAGGTTGACTCAGCCTTTCATCCTTCCGAGGTGAGTAAAATGAGGACCCAAATTGTTGAGGACAATATTTTGCTGACAATATTCATATCTATAAAGGTGAATATTTGTAGGGTTGAAATGAGGGATCCTTGGTGCTTTCTGAGCGTGTTTGCAGACATTTCATTATCCTAACAAGGTAACATCAGTTGAAGTAGGAGCATATTTTATTGTTGGTGTTATAGTTAATTTATGAAGGCTGCAAGGTAATCTCCATTAGCCATTTCTGGCTAGATACTGGGATCATGAAGCTCTTGTTATCTTGTTCCTAATAGAGCAGCTTCCCAAGGTTATTCTCAGGGTATCCATTTGTACAATGCATTTGAATTTTTGAAACAGCTTTATTTTTATTTTAAAAAATATGTTTTTAAAATTCTTGGATGTAACTTTCAGATCTCCTAAAAGCTACCATTAAATTGCAAGTTTTAATGAACAGAAAGGGAGGATGATTACATACAAGAGTAAATGCTCCATTTTCTGTATTAATTAATATTCCCCTGAACCTGAAAAAAAGGCAGAAAGCAAGGTCTGAATACTAAAGCCTTCTCATAGACTAAAGTAAAAGGGTCTATGAGGCAAAAATTTAGAAAATGAAGAATATCACAGACTGCCAAAATTTATTAAATTTAAAAAACCTTACCCCTAACCCAGGTTAGCCACACATCTAATACAGTACATAAAATCTAGATCATAATTAAATACATATTTCACTCCATTCATTTTGCTCAAAATTCAGAAATATGTTGAAATGTACTAAACAATAGATAATTTTCTGATCTGATGTACAAGCAAAGATTAGAGACATTGTAGGCTGTAGAAAATGACTTGGGGAGTCATGAGCTTGAGACCCCTGGAATCTAATAACCTGCCTATTCAATCATACCTACACATGTTTCCTTTCCCCAAATATTTGACATATAATTATTTTACTTTTTAATTTAAGATGTGATGGTACAGAAAAGCTGCAAAGTAAATTTGATTTTTTGCGATCCCAACTGAATGACATTTCAACATTTAAGAATATCTACAGATATGCCTTTGACTTTGCAAGGGTAAGTGAATCATCTAAGAAAACAATGATTTAATTGTGCATTTACACATTTTTCTAAATTGCACTTTTTTGAACCTGTATAGGATAAAGATCAGCGAAGTCTTGATATTGACACAGCAAAATCTATGCTAGCACTTCTTCTTGGAAGGACATGGCCGCTGTTTTCAGTGTTTTACCAATACTTGGAGGTAGGAATGCATTAAGGGGGGGGGGAATCAAACTGTTGATGTTTTAATCCACCTTCACACATTTTATGCTGTGGTCTGCAAATTTTTATGCTTTTTTTAATGATTACAGGTTTCCAATACACATTTTGTATTTCAGAACAAATCTATGCATTTTTAGTACATTATTCTCTGCCAAATATCTATTTCAAAATAAAAGCAATGATAATTGGCAGTTTTAAATAGAAATCTATTTAAATAGATTAAATTCACATGGAAGCTTACTTTTTCTTCAAGCATTCCTTGATATGGTATAACCTTTTTTCTTTTAAAAGTATATAATTCTTGTAATGTATGATAATGTTTCTTATTTTTCTGCAGCAGTCAAAATACAAAGTAATTAACAAAGATCAGTGGTACAATGTGTTAGAATTCAGTAGAACTGTCCATGCGGATCTTAGCAACTACGATGAAGATGGGGCATGTGAGTATTCTATATTCTTTTTTTTTAGGGTTTCAGTTGCAAATTTCGATTTTTAATAGAATTCTAAAGAAATTGAAACAGTAACATTCATATGAAAACAAAAACATGAATAGGAGGTTTGGGTAGAATTATAGAGGTTTGTGTTTTATTTCAAGCTTGGAACAGTCGATAAAGTTTGGTTAGTATTGTCATTAATGTCCAACTTCCATGCTTTCTCTCTGGAGTAGTGCACTGTATAGAACAGGGGTCTCCAGCCAGCTCTGCTGGCTGAAGAACTCTGGGAGTTGAAGTCCACAACTTTTATAGTTGCCAAAGTTGGAGACCCCTGGTATAGAACATTGTTTCAAGAATTCTTCCCCTGAGTTGCCCTCTGCTTCCACTGTTTGTCTGTTTTAAAATAAAACTAACATAGTTATAGGTCAACATATTTTAAGCTAACATTGTATGGCTCTGCAAAAATACAAAAGAATATGTCTTAACCATAAGGGAAGAAAAGTCTAAATTGTATGTTAGGACCCATTTCCTCATTAGGCCTGCTTATAAATCACTCTTCTGTTGTCAAAGAATTCTTAATTTTCAGCATCAGATAAAAAAAAATTGTCTTGCCTAAGGTTGTAATGACAGTAGATCGCTTTCTTGTTTGTTTACAGAGCTCGTAGGTCTTAGAGTCAAAATGAAGTGGCATAAAAGCACCACAAATTAATTAAAAGAATGATTGATCATCCACTTTGGAATATGTTGTCTTTGCCACTGCCAGAGAGTATGGATGTCCTCTGAAGTACTGCAGTTTATAATTGCTATTTCTCCCTCCCAGGGCCTGTTCTTCTTGATGAATTTGTGGAATGGCAAAAGGATCGCCAAGCATCATAGCAAGAGCAGCTGTGAAGGGAGCGCTGGATCTTGCCATGGCCAATCTACAAACACTGATTCCAAACCAAGGATTGCGTTCACATCCTTATGAACTTTAGTCATTTTTTTCCTTTTATTTTTAAAGGAAGCCTTGTTACACATGAAAAGGGCATTGAACCACACACTTCTGAGACTGAAAATTGGAGGTTTTTGTCTTAAGTTTCTATCATTTCAGAACAATAAAGATTCAGATTTGTAACAGTCTTAAAACATGAAGGATATGACTATGGGTCCTATACTCAAAACCAAAAAAAAAATGTTGAATGCATCAGAAATGTCCAATATGAGTGACTGAATTCCAGATGTATGTTACAATTGTAGTAGAATAAGAATTTGGTACCTTGGTTCTTGTGGAATGAATGCCTTTAGGAAGGGTGATTAACCTTAAGCCTTGGCTGGTGCTTTGCAAACACCTCTATCACTTGTGCCATAACTGAGCAGCTTTGTGGAGATAAAGCCTTTATTAATTTATCAGCAAATCCTACCACTTTTTACTTTTTGTTTTCTAGTAGAACATTCATAGTGGCCTGTTTTTGTTTCCCTTAGAAGCACTAGTAAAATGCCTTTGACAAAACAATTGTAAAACTTGAAAGATCATTTATGTTTAATTATATAGAGGTCTACATCTTCATAGGAAAATTTAGCTAGATCTTCTGATGTGCATTATGCTGGGAATAAACTATTGCGATTCTCCCCCATCTCCAAATGTGGAGAACATATGTTTTTATTCTATTTTCATATATGCGCGTTTTAAAAATAGGAAGAGTTGCACCAACTGATTAACACCCAAGGACTACTTAGATAAATACGATTAGCTAAATATAAATGTTTACAAGACTTAACTTTGTTTTGTGAAATAAATTATATGTAGGAGAACCACTAGTAGGTAATTGGATGAATAGTCAGGAAAAATATAGACCTCCTATAGCAGAATTGTGAGATCACCTGTGTGACATGATACAGTTGTCCTAGCTTACCATACCAGGTAAAAACATGGTAGTATCTATCTCAGGATAATGAAAGTGCATTGTGCACAGTATAATCAGATTCAGGTAGAGCAAGATAATCTCTTGTCTGTGTGGTGCATTCTAAGTATTTTCATCTATTTATATTTTATTATTGGTCACTAAGGGCCGTTAGGAATCTTTTTGGTGCTGGGAGATGTTAGACAGCAGGTGAAATTGTGTGTTAGCTACAGAATTTCTATGAGCTGTCCAAGGGATGATATATAACATTAGTGAGTTTGCTGTTCTTTGGCTGTCTGCAAAAGAAAAGGGCAGTTTGAAGTTGCAGGAGGAAGTACATCAAATACCTCAAGACATGCTGTTCTGACTCAGTTGCTTTTCTTAATAAGTATCCTGTGATACTTCAGAAATGTTTTCCATAGCCCTATAGGAACTTATCTATCGGGCTTTCTGGTGAATGTGCTGAAATCCACTTCTGATTGATGCCAAACTTTTTTTAGGAAGTCAAATTGTAGACTTAGACATAGTTGTTGTAGGAATCAGTTAAATTGGAGTAGATGGTGTTTCCAGCTTCTTTGTTTTGCAGGGGTGCAGCATTTTTAATCGAAGGACATAACTGACCAACACAAAGTATTTCATGGTTTCTAAGGGTTAGACACCAAGTACGTTACAGGTGGACAGCAAAAAGTAAATAAAATTCAGTGATCAGATGAGCACTGCAGAGACAAAGATGGTTTTCAAAGGCCTTAAGGCATTTGAAGAGATTGATTGCCTGATGTATTTAATATTCACAACCTGAATACTTAATATAAGCCTTACTGTGGAATAGCTGTGGTTAGGATGAGTTATGTTCAACCAGTCTTTTTCAAAATGGACAAATATCTTGGGTGGGGGTTGCAGCCAGATTGGGCGCTGATACTGTTGTTTCCCCCAAGTGAAATAGTGCTTGTTTTCATTCTCTGATGTAGATGGGGAATAAAAATTCAATCTAGAGATGCGCAATTGTGAGTGAATCATGTATTTATTACTCCTCTCCCATTCTGCCATAAAGAGGTTGTTTCAGTAGATCTCTGCCCTAATTTGGGCATAGCCAGGTGGGTATACATTGAACCGATATCAGAAAAATATCCATAGGAATGAGGATTTGCTCCTGGCATCCAGCTTCCCAAGCCGTGCTCTATAAAATCTCAGGTTTTCAAGTTGAAAGATGCAAATTGGGAAGATACAAATAATGTAAAGGGAACATCTTTTCAAAATCCAAATTACAAGTTTTGTAGGAACAAGGTAATCAATAAAGTGTAATCAATCCATTTATATCAGCTGTTTCTTACAAAGATATCAGATTGCTATTAATTGCTTCTCAGGTTTTATCACTTCTTATAAGAAAACCATACTTCAGGGTTTTAGGACAACCATTTAGTGATTGGTTTTTAAAGTTGTGTGCCAATTAAAAGTACAAAGAATGTTTGTTACTTTTTACAAGAAAATGGAAACTGGTAAATCGAAGCCAGTTAAGAAAATATATTTCCAGCTCTTTCAAAATCAGCAGATGAAATTGCTTGAAGCTCAGGAAATTTCTAACAACTGTTTCTTTGAGAAATACCTGTCTCCTGTTGTACTGTAGTCTTATCTCTGAAATATTTAAGATGCTCTGGTCAAATTTTGTATTAAGTTAATAAAACAAGTTCAAAGTATCTATTAAAAATAAACTGGAACAATGTAGCACAGTAATACACAGAGCAAAGTAAAAATAAAATTATGAAAGTAAAGGTTAAAATTGAATGGAAATAAAAGCTACAAATGTGAAAATCAGGCATACGTATAATTTTTAAAACTAACAAACATCCAGGGTACATTCCAGTTACATAAGTAATGTAGGAATAAAGACAAATGTAGTAAAGTGGAATATAAAATGAAAAGCAGATAACAAGTGGACAATGTTAGAAGTCAATTGTGTGCAGTAGTCCAGGCATGCCAACTAAAAATATTATTAAATAATAGGTAATTAGTTTAATAATCATAAGAGAAAAACATGTACCAATTTTGTCATAAAAAACCCACAACCAATTGGCAGAAGCTAGGGACTTATATCTAGAAAATGTGGGGTTTTTATTTAAATGCCAGACATAAAGAATAGATTATTACAGAATTTAATTATGTACATACATGCATGCATACATACATACATACATTAATACATTACTATAACTATAGAGCCTGAATATATAATTACATATACATACATACACACACACACACACATAATTATTCAATAGCATTGATACACAGTTGTGGCAAAGAACACAAGAAATACTATCACAACTGGAGTCATTCTACGAGT